>PVKA01031227.1:0-26477 GCA_004027165.1 Ctenomys sociabilis
TTTTTTTTTTTTTTTTTTTTTTTTTTTTTTTTTTTTTTTTTTTTTTTTTTTTTTTTTTTTTTTTTTTTTTTTTTTTTTTTTTTTTTGGAAGTTATAAGAAAAATATGTTTATTGGGGGAAAGAAAGCTCCTGTCCAAGAGGACAGGAGTGGGGCCCAAGTGATGGTGCCCCTGTAGTGGTAGCTTTCTCAAAAATGTTTCATTATCTTTTTGGTTTAAATTATTTGCAAACTTTCAGTGACTTCTTTCAAGATGGGGTACAAAGCTTATAATTAAATGCAGAAGACCCTTAACAGTCCAACTATCTAGTCCTGTTTTTACTGTTACCCTCTATTTTGTCACTCCACTATGCATACTGACAAGCTCCTTATTTTGTTAATTTATTCATCATATTATACCACTGTTATATGTATTGTTTTAATGTACATATGTGCATGCTATTTTGAGAGACACAGCAGTGTCCTTTTCCTGCTACTCTGGCTCCCATAACACTTTGTTCACTAGACCTTCTGTATAGTCCTACAGTACAGTCCTATAATAATTCCTGTACTTGACTGAAAGATCCTGGAAAAAAATGAATATAAAGGAAAATGAACAAATGATGATTGAAACAACCATGTTACAAAATTTTAGTGCAAAAGCTGTGAAACTGTTGAAGTGGTTGGCAAATATGTGTTGTCATAAACTGAGATTATATTCTATAAAAATAAAAATTTTTGTATTAAAAATTTTGAATTCATTACTTCATTTTTATGCCTTATATAAATTACACTCTAATATTCATTAACAAATATACACTTTCTTAATTATTCTTCTTTGTAACAATATTTATTCATTTCAAATATTCCAAAACTGTCTTTATACCCTTTAAATTATGGTGTCTCTTCTTCAGAGAAATAAAGTAAATGTGTGTAACTTCTTTGTTAAGCAAAATAGTTTAGATTTACTTTCTTTCCTTCTCTTTTTGATTTTCTTTTTATTTCACATATGTCTTCCTTTTCCATCCAGCACAGTGAAGGTGTATTAGAAGAAGGTGCATTTTAGAAGATATTCATCTTAATAGTTTAATACTGATTGGATCACAATAGCTATATTCTAAATTTTAGCATAATATATGACTTAAGAAGTGGAGATGTGAACAGATAGAGTGTATACTGTGGCTTACATGGTAAAAGAGAATTCAACAATGAATTATTTTTGAAATTTAAAATGTTTTCTCCAGATAGTTCATCTCAATTATCCATATTAAATAGAATAATGTGCTAGCTTCTCTAAATTAAAGTATGCATAAATGAAGACATATACTAAGGCCCTACCATGAATGTAATTATTAACTACAGCAAACATGAATTAAAATATTTAAAACATTTTTAAAAGAAAAAAGAGAAATGTACTCTATGGTGCTCTTCCTGTAATAACAAATATTGTTTCATGCCATGATTTAATGAGTTTTAAAAGATAAAGTATTTATCTTTGGAGGCAAGAAGTTATTAGAAGTAAAAATAGCTGTATAGTCGCAGAAGTGATAAGTAATTTATATGAAAAAAGTTGAGAGTTGCTTACACATACTTGAAAAATATTAAATTAATTGCAAACATCTGGAAAATAAGACAACACTACCTTATATGAAGGGAGTAAGATTTGACCCACAGCCAGGCCCAGCATGTGAATGGGACAGACCAGGATCACTGGAACCTCATTCGACTCGGCACCTAGGCAAGACGTGCGAGTGGAACTTCCTCCACCAGACAGGTCTGGTGTGGAACTCAGTGGCAGAACTCCATGGAGAGAGGCTAGGATCCAGGAACAGAACAGCTTACCAGAGCGGCACAGAGGGTTCAGTTCCAAGGTCTGCATCAGAAAGAAGTGAGCACAGCAGCTAGACCCAAGTCACACTCACCGGGGCGAGTTTGAATTTGGTAGATCCAGACCTGATGCTAAGGTAATAACTCAATAAAAGCTCAGAAGACAGTGCTATACAAAATGACAAAGAGAACAAGAAAAAATGCATTCTCAGGCCCAAGCCAATCCAGAAAAAACGCAGGAGATAATAGCACAGAAAAAATTGGAATTCACACACCTGAAATCTCTGAAATAATAGAATCTAACGCAAAAAAACAACTGCAGAAAGGTATAGAGGAACTCAGATCAGATATAACCTCTAAAATAAAAAAAAATGTTAAATATAATGAAAGAAGTACTAAGTTCTTCTAAAGAAGTCACTGAGAAAAAAAATAGAGAATACAAAAGTGATGGAATTCTTGAATGAAAAATATAAGAAAGAAGTAGAATGTATGAAGTAGATTCAAAGTGCTATACAGAAAATTAGAACCTCAATCACAAGCTTGCAAAACTGTTTGAATGAAGTGAAAATAGACTTTCAGACCTTGAAGACACTGTTGCAGCTAGTGAAAAGGTAAGGAAAGATCTCTTAAAAACAACTAGGTTTCAGGAAAAACTAATTCAATATCTGCAAGACAATGCAGAGATAAGATTAATAGGCATAAATGAGAAAGAAGGAGTCAAAACAAATGATATAAAAAGTATATGGACAAAAGTAATAGCAGAAAACTTCCCAAACATGGGGCAACAATCTGACATGAAGTTAGACGAAGCATATAGAACTGCAAATAACATCAACCGAATAAAAAACACACCCAGTCATGTAATAATCAGGATCCCAGAAAATCAAAGCTGCTAGAGAAAAGAAACAGATCATCTTTAAAGGAAAACCCACCAGAATTACAGCAGATTTCTCTTCAAAATCCATCAAGTCAAGAAGAGCATGGAGCAAAGTACTACAAGTCTTACAAGAAAAAAATTCCAACCCAGACTTTAAAAGGTATCTCTCATTCTATAACTTTATTTATTATCTTTTATTTATTTTATATTAATTTTATTGAGAAAGAAGTAGCAATTTCAAAACAGTTTAGTAGGACAGTTACAATAATTAATAAATTGCATATTGTTGTCTTCGTAGTAGTCATTCATAGTACAAGATACTGACATGACATCTTGTCTAAACACTATTAGCTCAAAACTTTCTTCTCATTGAACTAAGAGAAAGTAGCTGTATATCTATGCTAACTATTTTATATATACCAACCCAGACTAATATACCCTGCAAAACTCTCTTTCAAGTTTAATGGAGAAGTGAAACAGTTAATGACAAAGAACAACCAAAGAATTTCATAATGACAAGCCAATCCTACACAGACTACTGAAAGATATTCTAGAGAGGGATCAACATGACCACAACTTCATGAATGAGAATGGAAAAAACCTACCAATTAGGGCAAAGAATTAATTAATTAAATATTCAGCACACTCTATAAATGGACTTCTCATGCATCCTACAGGTCATGATTCTGTCTGGGTCTACATGATGGCTATCCAGGAAATAGCAGTCTAACAAGTGACACCTGGACGTCAGTGAGCATCCTGGACATTGTCCATGTCCACAACATACTAGAACTTTGTGCGATATTCTATCCCCAAATTATTAGAAGTGCTGGTCATATATTTACCATTCTAGTAGTTATGCTTTAACTTTAGTAATTCTTTACTATCATGAAAACTTTTTCTTAGTTGAATTGTTTTGAAATATTTAACATTTTATTAATTAATATTTAATTTTAGTTTTCTTAATATTGTTTAATCTTAATCTTTTAAAGGTATATATTGTATCTTTGACTTAAAATCTACTTATAAGACATGGTATGATATTTTTCACTACATTTAGAAGCTTTAAAAAGTATATTTCTGTTTTCCACTGACTTTATATTACTTCTTCCTGGTCTTTCACACACACACACACACACACACACACACACACACACACACACACAAAAGAATATATATATATATAACCTGACATAAGATTGATACTATTTTTATCAATGAACTTCATCAAAATCTTCAAAGACCTTTAAAATGGGTTCATAGAATGTATTTTACATAGTCCTGCATAACTACCATTTTGAGAGCTCTTCAAACTCTTTATTCTTATCCACGACCATATAGTAACTTCACTTGCCTTCTGGATTATGTTCTTTGTTATTTTCTATATGCTACCTATGGAGGTACTAGAATATTCTGAGAATGTATAACTAGAAAATATTTTACTTTTAGTTTTCAAAGGTATGTTTGCTACCTATAAAATCCAATGAGGACAGATCCATTTTTTTTAGTCCATTGAATTAATCTAGCTTCTTAAACACTTGCTCCTTTTTTTTCTAATGTGGAATAAGATGCTATTTAAATTTGTCTTTCCACAGCTAATTTTTTATGTATATAGTGTAACATTTTCTTTACAATCAGTTTTTGACAGTTTCATTTTTGTGTATTTTGGTATAACTTCATTCAGGTTTCTTTTGCAAAAGGCTCACTTTTTTTGGAAATGTGATGTTATAATTTCAACTAAATTCAGAAATTTTAAATCCTTAAATATTTATTGCCTACCTCTTTCTACTTTGAGAATTCTAATCATATGAATATAAATTTCTTGATTTTTGCCACAGAGTGATATGACTGATATTTAAATTCATTTTTTTTGTTTATTTATTTACTATATTTAGGGCAGGGTATTCAGGATCCTACTGCGCAGATTGGATGTGTAGTGATCCTCCAGTTTATACCCTCCCAAGTGCTGGGATTAAAGGCATGGGCCACCACACCTAGTTTCAGTTGACAACTAATCGCATCTCTGGAGTGGGGCTGGCACGCCAGGCTGAAGGATCAAACTCCCAGCCCCTGCGCCTAAGTAGGAGCTCATATCTGCTGAGTTATTTGTTCAGCCTGTTTTTCATTTTTGTTTTTGACAATTTTTATTCTTAAATACATTTAAGTTTGTAAAGAATTTACTTATAATGTGCAATCTATTATTAATCTCATGCTATGCGTTCATTTCACAAATATTTTACTAGAGCGGGCCATATAGCTCAGAGGATTAAAGCATATGCAGGTAGGTGCAGAGGCAGGGGGCTTGATCTCTGGACTTGGGGCCTGCCTTGAGGTCTCCACCTCTGAGTTATGATGAGAAAGCAATTGAGATAGGGTGTGGTGGTGCATGCCTATAATCCCAGGATTTGGGAGGGTGTAAACAGGAGAATCACAAGTCTCATCTAGTAGTGAGATCCTGAACATCCTATAAACCCTTCCCTAAAAAACAAGATAAAAAAGAAATATTTTTCTAAAATTCACTGTCTAGCTCCAGAGCCCAGCCACCAAGCCCACTGAGCCAGTGAAAACTTGTGAGACTCTGATGCCCGATCTAGGCCAGGCAGGCCCTGTGGGTATGTGGGAGAGCTTCCAGCTTCACTGCGCCATCTGCAGAAACCTTCCAGGCAAAAACTCAGGCATCCACGTGAGTCAAACTCTCTACTGCCCCCCAACCCCACCCCGGGTCCTGTGCAATTCTCTGGAGCCGCAGCCCCTAAGTCCAACCAGTAAGTGAGAACGTCTGAGACTCTCTCTGGACCCCTGATCCAGCTTAGCCCAGCCCAGTGAGTGTGTGAGACAGCTTCTGCCTTCCCTGTGCTCCCTGGACCAGGGGCACAACAGAGAGGAAGCACAGGTTCACTGCTGTGCCAGAGGGGCACAACAGCTTCACTTGCAAGGGCTACAACAGGAAGGAGCTGAACACAACACCTAGACCCAGGCCAGGCATAACAGGATAAATTCAAACTTCATAGATCTGCACCTGAATCTCATTAGCTGCTAAGGTTATAACTGCCCCAAAGCTCTAGACCAAAGATCAGAGGTCAGGGCTACACAAAGTGACAAACTAGGAGCAAAATGCAATCTCAGGCCTCAAGCACACCCATGACAAGGGTAGAGGACACTAGCTTAGCTTAAATGAATGAATGAACTGGTTACAAGATCAACCCCTAAGGGACTTGACTCTTCTTATCATATACAAAAGTTACCTTTTTTTGTTATATAGGTCTTGCTTTATCTCAGTCTTATCCATCCAGCAGAAAAATATAAAAATGAGGTATATAAAATAAGGCTATAATAATAAGCTGAGCTGTAAATAGCTCTTGCTAACCCACTAATATTGTGGACTGATGACCTGTGTTGGATTTTTTTCTCTGAATTCAAGCACCTACAATAATTGAATGGCAATAGAATACCAATCTTTTACAGGACTAAACAGAAAAAGGGGTATACAAAGGAAGAACCATTCTGTGTTTGTATAAACAGTACAGTTAGGATAAATATTCAGTACTTTTGCATAATTCTATGAGAAGAAAGATTTGCACTAATAATGTTTGGACAGGATATCCTGTTAGCTTCGTGCACTATGGATAACTACTAGGAAGGTAACAATGTGAAAAAGTAGTAATTATTGAAACTGTACTATAATTCAGATTTTAAAAGAAGATAAGTATACAGCTACATTCTCTTAATTCATTGATTAGAGCCATCTGCTCTATAGTGTTTGCAAATAGAATATCATGTATGCACCTTGTACAAGAAAAAAAAAACACTATGAAAACAATATATAATGTATTAATTATTGAATCAGTCCTAAAAAATTAAAAATAAATAAATAAATAGAAATAAAGTAAAATTCACTATCTATATCTTATATCTTGTCACATTTCAATATTTTTCTACAATTTTATAGGCTATATAATTACTTATTTTCAATAAAGTTATGAGAAAAAATAAAAATAAATCAACCTCTAAAAACATAAAATATGTAAATCACCTCAAACATTAAAAATAAGTAGAGGGTAATAACTTTCCTGAGAATAAGTTCCTTTCAATTTTTGGATTAGTGTTATAAATTATTTGGTTTACTGAAAGAAAAATTCATAATTACTAATACATTTTGTGCCCTTTTACAGAATATATTTTGTATAATAACAAATATAATATTTTAGAAGTATATAATAACTGATAAAAGTTTCTGAAAACTGAAATGACCTGATCTGAGATTTCCAGGAAATGACTCTTGCTTATCTGATCTGGAAAGAATCCCTTCACCTTCACCGCTAGTGTGTTGTCCGTTAGTGCCAATTATATTCATTCTAATCATCAAATTCCAACACGGCATGATCTTCTTTTTGTACTGCCTATATTTATTCACAAAGTGGTTTGAATTTTTGCTTCTAAAGCATTCCTGTTAGTGCATTTTTCCAACTCATCTTATCAAACAGTTAAATTAAAATTTAAAAATATTTGACCTACCTCTTCTAGTGAATTATTGAGCCATGTTTAAATCTGTGACTTATGTTCCTGGTTCATTTTCCCTGACTTAAAGAAATACTTAATCTTTTTTCACAAAAATTGTTCCATTTTTTACTATCTACTATTCACTTTTCCCAAATTATCTTTTCCCTATTATTAAATTCTGTGGATAATTAACACTATCTGCAAAGGCTATGTGGTGTTCATTCTAAAAAACAACTCCATTTGTGTTTTGTTTGATTTTCATGGCCATAATCTGTTCTTTTTGCAGTAAATGTACACAGATGTCACATATCATTCTCTATCTGTCAGAAGCTAATGTATGACCATACATGCAATTCTTTATGCTTATTAAAGTCATTTGTGAATGTCCTCTGCATTAATGAATAGAGCACACAAATAGTAAAATTATAATGTGTATAAATAATTTGTTTCATCTTCAGAATTTGTCAATTTGTGAGACAAGAAAAAAAAGAAAAGTGTCTTTCTCACTTCCTTCCCACTTCTCAAAAAGGTTCCCTCAGGTTCTCTTCTCAAAGCCAAATTTTATGCACCTGCACCCTTGAGCAAAAGGAAGGGACATCTGACTCCTGACATGCCCTCAAGCCATTTTTCTTGTTGTCCTGATCAAAGTTATGATCCTCTTTTTAATGCTAACTTTTCAAAACCTAGTCCTTCTCTATACCATCATTGCAGGCACTCTGGCAACAATGAAAACTTTTTAAATTATTCTTTTCATATGGCTTTTTGTCACAATAGATCATGCTAAGCACAGCAAATAGTAAAGATACTACAGCATGAATGTTACGCTGCCTTGAAATATCTTCTGTCTCATTAATTAGTTTGCCATTATTAATCTGTCTATTAAAAGTTTCAGTACATGAACAAAATGTAGGCAAATTTTCTGTGAACCATATTCTTGAGCCCAGCTGCCAATGAAATTCTTGTTTGTGTGTGAAACTTTTAAGCTTGATACTTGCCATCTGATGTTTTATCAGCATTTTGATCTTTTGAGCTTGAGACAGCACTCCTACCAAATTCTGCTGAGAGCATTCTAGGTTTGCTTTTCTAAATTACATCTGCAAACATTTTCACATTCCTTCCACAAACCAGTTCCCCAGTTTCCAAACCACATGGGTTGTTGTAACAATGATCCAATCTGTCTTAGTTACTTTTATTTATCATTGAGACACAATACCCAATATTATCAACTTAAAAGAAAGGAGGTTTATTTTAGCTGATGGTTTTCAGGGGTTTTTGTCCATGATTAGTTCCAAAGAAGAAAATTCAACATGACAGGAAAACGTCTGTAACTTCAAAGCACCCAGAAAGAAGAGTAGCAAGGTCAGAGCCAGAGAAAAAGAGAAAAATACTCCGCTAAGTCAGACTACCAGTGTCCCCTTGTGGCCATCCTCCATGTCCTAGCACCTTCCACGAGACTGCCTCTGTGCACGTGAGATTGGAGGGTGGAGGATAATCCATAGCATAAATAATAATATTATGCATATTCCAAAGATTTCCAATGTATTTTATACTTAGTGAAATAATTACATACAATTGTGATTGATTTATAAACACAAAAGTGCATTAAAAATAAAAGAGAGTGCTGTTTTAATGTTTGGCTTCTCCAATATTGAAATAGATTGCCACTGTAAAAGCGCTAAGTGGTGAGAGTTTTAAGAGAACCTGTGGTCCTGAAGCTGCACATTCACAAATGGACCCAGTGCCACATGTGTGGCTGTGACCCTCTCCTGATCTCTTGCTTTTCTGTCTTGAGCATGAAAACCCATCCGTCCTCCCATCTGGAAGACGCAGCATGCAAGGCTCAGCCTGTGGAGCACAGCACAGTGGAAATTTTCCTGAAATCAAACCAGTCAGCACCAATATATGCTCAAGACTCTTGAATGTGGTCGAACAAAACCCTGTTCTTTATATTTTACCATCAAAAGAATTCTGTTGCCAAAACACAAAACAGACTAAGAGGAATAAGGAATATTTAGAGTGCTAAGTTTATTCTCCTATTCTTTTGTATGAATTCTTAGGCAAATGCAGGCCAACCTAAATAACAAAACCATAGTTCAAGAAATACAAAAGCATACTTAACCTTGGTAGAGAACAAGTAAAAGTCATAGACGTTTTTTCAGAACATCATACAGAAATTTAGTTGCTTTTTTTCTTCTTGATGATGTTATTATTTCCTACTAGTTATATAAATCTCTCTGTTGGATTTCTGGAACATTCTTAATTATTTCCCATCTTATATAAATAAGTAACCCTCCACTGTCCATTATTAATTCCCCTCTTTCAAAGCCAGTTTTTAGCGCCTTCACACCAGTAAAGTATGGCGAACATGTGGCAATTTGTCTGTTGACATCCTTGTCATTTGAGAATAAGCAAAACATCCCAATCACTATTCTTTCTTGTTTATATTTTTATATTCACTCTGAGCATGCTGACTGTCATCTAGGAGCACATAATGAAGAAAACTTGATTCGTTTCTTCTTTTCATTGGCTGAATACATGTAGAACAAAATGAGTACAAAGAAAGCTATTTCACCAATATACTACAAGGCCAAAAATTACCAACGTGCCTTGTAGAAAATTAAAATGAATTTAATGTACTGGATTTTTTAAAAAATAAGATGCATTAATGCCATTTACTCTACTTAGACGATTCCGTGCCATAAGGTCAGTCACTTTGAGAAATAATTCCTCATCTTTTTTGTGCTTTAGTTTCATCAGGATGAGTACAATAGTATCACAATAAATATTTGTAAGAGCTGAAGAATTCTATGGGCATAAGTCCTCGAGACAACAATAATGGTGAAAAAGTGCAGTAATTAACTTGTTTCTTATTTCTTAAATTATGCTGTATTATTTATGACATCCACTAAAAGCTACTAATCTCAAATTTATACCTCCAAAATAATAAGAATTGAAACTATAGTACATGATCTAGGTGATGAATTCAAACAAAAACAAGAGTGAGAACTCTATAAAACTTTTAGGCATTAATGTGACAAAACCCATCTGTTTCTTCCTACAAAACCATTTTATTAGCTTCCTAGTGCTACCATAACAAAGCAGAGGAAAATAAAGATTAGCTTAGAACAAAGAAATGTATCATCTCATAGTTCTGAACGCTAGCTACAGAAGATGAAAATGTTTGTAAAATTCTTTCCTTCTTCAAGCTGTATGGGAGGACCTGCTTTGTGATCCTTTCCTGTTGGGAGCCACAGGAAGGTAGGAAATTGATCAAATGTGTGTAGGTTGGGACTGGGCCTGAGTGCCTAAAGCAAACCAGCCACCTCACTCCTGAGATAAACATCCTGTCTGGGTAGGGTCCGCTATTAGTTGCTAGGCAACCCAGTGTCATGTGTTACCAAGTTTGCAAAAGTAGAAGTAGAAGATCATTTTGTTGTGCACTGAGTTAGTCTTGCCCATCAGGCAGATCAGCCACCACCTAGCCCAGCTGTTTTCTTCTTGTCTCTCTCTCTCATTCAAGCCTCTGTTTCTTCCCAGGTAGAACCGTTCAAAATATGACCAATGGATCCCACAACTTCCCTAGATTCTGCCAAATTACTGTTCATTTTTGGAACTCTGTGCCTTATAAACATGTTAATTTGATATGTCCTTTCATTTTTACGTTGTTTTCTCATCACATATTGAGATATGTGCACGTTTGCTTTTATGTCAGTTTTTTGTTGGTAGTGATAAGGTCTCCAGGCATTAATGATTATAATCCACCCAAATTGTCTCATTAGGATGTGATTACTTTTAAAAGGATTTTATTTCTAAACAGTGGTACCTAATGGAGTTAAAGTGTAAGATATATTGTAGTCATCAAAGTATATTTTTTATGAGTTTCAAATAATTTTCTAATAATAAAATGCTATTTCCAAGCTAAATGGAAGCCTCATAGCAAAATTCTATATAGACAAAAAAGGTGAGAGCCAAGGCAATAACCCACTAGACAACATGCACTTAATTACAAAGAAAGAAAGTACGAGTAGAAGAAAGCACCAGAAGATCAATAAAACTAGAAAACAATTAGCAATATGGTAGCAATAACTCATTCCCTATTGATAATTACCTGAAATATAAATGCATCAAGACATCTTATTTTAGAAAGCAGGCTGATTAATTATGGCAAACTATACAGAGCCTCCTCAGAATACTAAAAATAGAATAAACATATGAAATAACTATGACACTCCTTGATCTATAGTATAACCAAAAGGATTTATGATCAGCGTGCTACAAAAATAACTTCATCCATTCATTTTTCTGGCACAATTCACAGTAGTCAAACTAGTGAACCAACCAATGTCAACATCAATAGATGAATGAATAAAGAAACTGTGGCATATGTACACAGTAGAGCATTTATCAACATAAAAAAGCAAAATTATGCCATTTGCAGAAAAATGGATGGTACTATAGATTGTTGTGATAGATTAGGATCATCTAATGGTCAATTTGCAATATTCAGCTCAACTGAAGCAACGTGATTTTGGGTGTGTAAGTCCCACCTGAGGATTGTTCCCAATAGCATAGAAGGAGGACCAGAGGGGCAGATGGTATATGGTTGATTCTCCAGTAGAAGTGTATCATGTGATATGAGGTCTGCTGTTTTCACTGTGCCAGGAGCTTAGATCCTCACTGTCACTGAGGATGGCTACAGTTCTTACTAGGGGAGCTCTGGTCCTTACCTTGTGCCTCACCTCCAGGCTACAGATCAGATCCCTCAGCCTGCTGGCATTGATCCTTCATCCTGCTGGTGCAGACTTTCTAGCTTCCACCACTGATCTTTAAGCCTTCACAGTGCAAATCCTTGATACAAAATCACCTCAGACATTGTCATGAAGCCTTGGCCTCTAGCTGCACTCATGGAGGACATTGCCATGGACTCTACAACTGTAGCTAGATTCATGCAGGACCCTGTCATGGGTCCAGACCCTCAGATGTATTCTCTGGGTCTCTAGCCTATGCACAGATCTCCTTCATTCACTTGTATTGACTTCTTTGTTATAAACTAATTTACTGTGACCTACAGTAAATGTATTCCCTTGGAAACCCTGACTATAATTATAATGCACAATAACATTGTGTATCATGTTTCACATTCTCTTTGGTATGTAGGATCTCAAGAAGTCAAAAACTAACAATCAAAATGACATAAAAGTAGAAGAGAGACCATTATTCAGCAAGAGGAAAGGAATAAATGAGAGTAAGGCAAAGCATATAAGGAGGGTAATGGCTAAGAGAGACAGGGTAGGAGTTGGGGAGATGGCTCAGTATAATAAGAGCTTGTCTGATGAGCACAAGGGCCTGAATTCAATCCCCAGTTCCACCAAGGAGAGAGAGAGAGAGACAGAGACAGAGAAGAGAGAGAGAGAGAGAGAGAGAGAGAGAGAGAGAGAGAGAGAGAGAGATGACCAAATATATTGTGTGCATACAAAAACATCTGATCCTTTTGTGTAATTAAATATGTAAATTGCATAAATATCTGTAAGTATAAAAGTTGTTTACTCTTAAAAAAAGAAGATACATGAAGAAAGGAGAAATCTGCTGCATTAACAAATAAAATTAACTTTGCTCTTCATGAAATGCATTTAAAATATAGAGTCAATAATGTATAAGTTAACACAGACAAACTTCATAATGAATACAAGAGACTCACTTCACTTTTACTCTGTCTATACAAAGACAAAATAAAGATAATGAAAACAGAGGTGCATACAAAAATATAAAATGTTAAAAATCTATGAATCAGGCAAAGATGACTTAACAATTAATAGTGGCCAGTTCAGCAATAAGATATAAATAACATAAATATACAATCAATCAGCTTGAGAATGTATAAAACAAACATTGGTAAATGTAAAAGTAAAGCAACGTTGCATTATAATGATAACAGGGAATTGCATCACACTTTTAACAGTGCACAAGTATTTCAGATAAGAATGTAGTGGTACCAGAGTGGTGAAAAGAATTAAGATTATAAACTAAAGAAGCATTGTAATTAAAAAATGACTTTGTTTGGACAGAAATGTCCTCCGGAGGCCCATGGTCTTAAAAGTGTCACAACATTAGCAGAACTTAGAAGAGTTTCAGCCTAACAAGGGGCCTTAGAGGATAAGAGGAGGGCTATGAGAGAGGACTGAAAATCTAGATGTCTCCCTTTCCTATTCCTGGGTTGTGAGGTAAAAAGTGTTGCTACACACTCCCACTGGGAGGTCCAAGAATGCATTTAAAATTCTAAAGCTGTTACAAAAACTAATTTTTTCCTGCATATGGTCATTATCATGAGTATTTGTTACCATAAGAGAAAACTAATTGCATAAAAGTTTGAAAGCAGGGTCTTTTCTGTGAACACACCTCATCGTGGTGCCTTTGGAATTTGTTAATGACTACTTTGGTTTTTTTATTAATTTTATTGAGAAAAAAATTGCAATGAGGCAGTTTCAAAACAGGTTTGCAGGAGAGTTACAATAATTAATATATTACATATTGTTGTGTTTGTAGTAGTCACTCATAGCACAAGATGCAGACATAATATCCTGTACAAACACTATTAGTACAAATATTTCTTCTCATTGAATTAAGAGAAAGTAGCTATATATCTATCATAACTATTTTGTATATACAGATACAAAATTGTCCATTTATATCTTCTTTTATTGTTTAGTTTTGTCAGAGATGGGTATTCCATTGCCATCTAAATATTGAAGATGCATGAATTCAGCAAAATATTCCAATAGAGTCCAGTAGTCCACAATAATAGTGTGTTATCCACAGGACTGGCAATATCAGAAACTGTTGACTTGAGCCTTCCACACCTCAGCATATTAACATGGCTTCACTTTTCACACCTCGTTTCTACAGTTTTCTGCTGGGTGGTTAATATCAAGAAACAGCAAGACCTAAATAACAGGAAATGTAACTTTTGGATGTGACAAGATCAGTCAAGTCCCCTCATGATTTATCTTGTAACCCTACACCACACTTTGCAGATCCTTTGTCAGTGTCAGCCATGTGAATGACTCATGGCCAGTGCTTGACCAATTTTCTCTCTGTGAATGTGTGAAAGAATGCTTTCTCTCCATGTAATTCTCCTTAGACACATTCTACATCATCAGTCACATTCCTATGTGGCCCCATAATCTTGGTCAGAAAATTTGGGACAAAACTGAGTTAAATGATGTTACAGTACAGGTTCTCCTATGTCCTGAGTCCTCACTGATCATGAAAAGGTAGGGCCAAAATGTTGGCTGTCCTTGCAGACCTTCTATTTCTCTAATTCTTGTCTGCAACCTTAAGTTGTTAACCCTCCAGAAAAGCTTATTATTACCCTAAAACATATGCAGTTGGATTTAACTTCACTATCTGTCTGAATATCAAACATGTTAATGAGGTCTTTGAAACAATTTACTGAAGTGAGCTTGGGAAAGCCTAGAGTTCAGTAAACACAGCTAAATATTATAAACAATTTTGCTGATAGCTCTACTGGTACTGTTGAGGACCTAGAATACCAGAACGTTGATAGAAATTCAAACAGTAAAGGCTATATTGATGAGGTTTAGAAAGAAGTGATGATTTTATTGGGAATTGAGTTAAAGATCATGCTTGTTATATCTTGGCAAAGAATTAGAATTTATTACATCTCTATCCTGAGACTTTGTGGGAAGCTATATGTAAATCTTTTCAGCTACTTTACTTGTTGGAAGGAATTTCAAAGAAATGCAGAAGTTAGTGACAATGGGACAGGTATTTTTCTTTCAGATAAATTTGCAGTGAGAATAAGGAGAAAAGGATTTTTAAAATTCACAGTTTAGTGAGAAATGGCATATTTTAATATCTGATCAGAGAGTGTATATGAATAGCACCATTAGAAATCAAACTGAAGATAATATTTGTGTTGCATGCCTGAACTGTGAATACTGAGAGACTAAGGTGGAGGACTGCAAGATCAAATTTCAGCCTGGAAGACATAACCATGTGCTGTATCAAAATTTTGAAAAATGAAAAAGGGCCAGAAATGTAACTCAGTTTGACATCTCTGGGTTTAGTTCTCAGAACTATGAAGAAGAATCAAAAGAAAATGGAGGAGGAAGAGGACGAGAAAGAAGAGGAGGAGGAGGAAGAAGAGATGGTAAAGGAGGAGTTGGAATTGGAAAGGGAAGGAAAGTGATGAGAAAAGGGAGGAGGAAGAAAAGAAGAGGAGGAAAAGGAAGATGAGGAAGCAGCCAAATATTTCACAACAGAAAAATAAGAAAAAACACTTCCAGTACATCTAGAAGTTGTAAGGATGCCTCCTGTTTTATGCTCAAAACATGCAAGCTGCTTCAAACATTTTTAGGGAAGAGCCTTTTGAGAAGTAATCCCTTAGATGTCCCCTTCTCCCAGGATTGCTCAAGGTATCAAGACAAACAAAAATATTGCAGGCTGATTTCAGGATATCTGGGTGAAACTTGTACCAGTGGCAAATCTTGACCCTGTACACACTGTGTTTGTGTGCACACATGAGAAACATAAGAGATAAAGGGCCCTGGAGGCTTGCAGCAAGCTTTAAAACAGCCTATGAGGCTAGGTAATGTGTGCAAGAATACTACCTCCAGCATAGCTCCTGTCTCAATGGCCCTTGGAGTCATAGGAGGAAGGGAAATATAGCAAAGAAGCCTGTTTCCTGAGATTCCTGCTGGGGAGAATGTGCCAAACAAGGCGGGCTGCTGGAGAACGTGGCAGAACATGCTCTGCTATGATGCCCGATACAGAGGTTTAGAATTTAATTCTCTCTCTCTCTCTCTCTCTCTCTCTCTCTCTCTCTCCTTTTATATTTTCCAGTTTATTTTTTATTATTTTCAGAGAGTCATGTTTTCCATGATAGTTTAAACCCAACCATGGTACATTAACCAACTTTTCGACAGGCCATTTGAAGTACAAATCTACAAACAGGCTACTTATTGGTATTATGTAACAGTCATCATGCACCAAGAGTGTACTGAGGACTGTACATAAAAATCACAGAAAAGACCAGGTTTCTGCCTTCAATTATACCTTTCCTCTAGGGCTTTAGAAATAGAACTTTGCCTTAAACTCATTTGTTCATAAGATATAAGCAAGAAAGTTGTTGCAGTTCTCATTGTTACATGAAAGCAAAAGAAAATCAGAAAAAAAACTAATAAATTTCTTGATTTTTTAAGAATGAATTATCAATAAATATAAAATATAATCAGGTGAACAATTAATAATGAATAATGATGAATAAGCACTGAATCTGAAGACTATCAACAAAGTCCTCTTTTACACTGTGAAACAAATGGCCACAAATGTGGTGAAAGGTGTTGCCCAGTGCTATGCAGTGAAAAGGCAGGCTCACGAGAGTATCATGATGTGTCTTCAGGGCTCTTTTCATCTGGATGTGGAAGAGTATGAGTTCTTCCTCTTCCCTAAAGCCTAAATGATTATAAAAATTAAAAATTTTGAATTGATTCAGGAAATTCAGGCAGACAATGCAGCATAGCTAAAGATATTTAGAGAAAAGAACTTTAAGAACTACTTCAGAAAATGACAAGAATGAGGATTAAATTGTCCTTTATGTTAACAGATTTTTAAACATCTAAACATTCACTGTAATTTTTGGTGACTTATCATGTATGGAGAATCCCAAAATTTTGGACACAACTTGGTCAAAACTAAACTAATAAAGAACTGTATAAAATTTACATCCCAAAGAGAACATCAAAATACATATTTTGTTTGTATCAGAAGAAAAACAAAATTTGCATTGAAAGTAGAATTTCTAGCAGCCCACTGGACAAACTTTGGCCCTGCTGACAGAGTTGGCCAGGCAGGCAGAGTCCAGCCCAGCAGGCTTAGTTCCATGGCACAGCTGTCAGAAGAGAGGCTGAGACCTGCAGCTGCACCCTGCTAGCCGAGGCAACTGCTAGGCCCAGGAGAGCTTAGTCTGAGGTTGACGCCTATAGTAAGATCTTTGAGACATTGTGGCCCAGGCAGTGAATCAGGTGAACTAGTCTACCTAGAGAATTCCAGGCAAGGGAAGTGGAGGTGCTCAGATGGAATCCAAGGGAACTAGTGTACATACAAATGCCCAATTTATGATTCACTTTCTTTTACAGCTATAATGTTTGCTTCTGAGGTCTAAAATACAAAACCATTATTTACCCACATTTTGTCAATTTTTTTTTATGAGCAGAATAATTATATTGAGGAAAAGAAAGCTCCTGTCTAGGAGAGGGACAGGGCAGTCAATTTCTAAATTACACTCACTGATATTAATACTGCTAATTATACTATTGTAGCTAGAATACTATACCTGCTTTAACTACACATTTTCCCTTGGGTAATAATATCATGAGGCATTTGGGTAACAAACTGGCCAAAGTGGTTTACTGAAGGATGGAGGACAGTGTGAAATGGAAATCAATATCCAACTATTGACAGAGAGGGCAAAATATTGGGACACAAGAAGACAATAATCTCTGACACAAAAGAAAAATAAAGAACAGATGCATTACAAAGAGGCTGTGATTGTAGTGATACAGCTTTCAATAATAAAACTTTTATTAAAAAAAGTATCACAGAAATCAAAAGAAAGAGTTGTCTGTGAACTAGAAAATGACAAAACAAAGGAGTAAAATGCAATCTCAGACCCAGAGGGCACCAAAAACAAATCCTAGATACATTAACAGACAAAATAGGTAACCACACACCTGAAATCTCTGATATAATAACAACTGAAGTAAAGAAACAACTGCTGAAGGATACTGAGGAAGGAAGATCAGAAATAATCTCCCAGGTAAAAAAAATGAAATGATAATTATAATGAAAAGATTACTAAGTGTGACTTAGGAAGACACTGATAAAAAAAATAGAGGGGGATAAAAAAATGATACAAACCATGACTGAACAATATTGGAAAGAAATAGATTACATAAATCAGTTTCAAAGCAATGACAGGAAATTACAAACTCTAATAAAAGGTGGCAAAATTGTTCAAATGAAAGTGAAAATAGACTTTTAGAATGTGAAGACATCTTTGCAGCTAGTGACAAGAAAGGAAAAATCTCAAAAAACAACAAAGATCCAAGAAATAATTCAACAGATGAAAGATGATGCAGTGGTAACCAATATAAGGCTAATAGACATTAATGAGAAAGAAGGAGACAACACAAATGACATAAAAAGTAATAGACATAATCACAGAACACTTCCCAAATAAGATGAAACAATCTGAAATTCAGTAGGTGAGGCATATAGAACTCCAAATAGTATCAACGCACTTAAATTTATACCCAGACATATAATAAACAACATCCTAGAAATCAAGCAACAAGAGTTTAATAAGTCATCAGAGAAAGGTTTAGCAAATAACTCAGCAAATTAAAGCACCCACAAACAGGTGCAGGGGCCAGGGGTTTGATCTCCGAGCCTGCTGTGCCAGCCCTGCCCCTCAGGCACCCTGAGATGGCAATTCAGACAGGGCATGGCAGTGCATGCCTGTAATCCCAGCTCTTGGGAGACTTTCAACGGGCACATCACTATGAGTATGATCTAGTAGTGAGACCCTGAACACCCTCTTAGACCCTTCCCTAAAATATACAGTAAAAAAGCCACCAGAGGAAGGAAACAGACTACATTTAAAGGAAAACCCACCAGAATAACAGTAGATTTCCAACACAAACCATTGAGGTAAGAGAATCATAGAGTGAACTATTTCATGTTCTATAAGAAAACAAATTACAACCCAAACTTCAAAACTCTCATTTAAGTTTAGTGGAGAAGTGAAATACTTCCATGAAAAAGGACAACTGAAGAGTTCATGATGACCAAACCAACCCTACATGGAATACAGAAAGACATTCTTCTAGAAAGGGATAAAAATGATCACAACTCCAAGAGCAACAACATAAGAACCAACCAAACAGGACAAACAATTAAACACAGGAAAAGGAAGGAACCACTAACAGGAAAATAACATGACAAACATAAGCCAATACATATCAATCATAACTATCATCAGAAATGGACTCAATTTATCAATTAAGAGAAATAGATTCACAGAATAGTTCACGAAACAAAATCCAACAATATTCTGCATACAGAAACACATTTAGCCCAAAAAGAAATTTACCATCTGAAAGTCAAGGATGCTTCAGGAGCTAAGAAGAAAACCAGGGTTAGATATTCAGTTCACAGACAATCTGAATATTCAAGCAAGAATGATTAAATGAAATAAAGAAGGTCACTGCATACTGGTTAGGGGAAAAATTCAAGAAGAAGGCATGACAGTCATAAATGTCTATGAACCAAATATGGGAGTATCCAACTATAGAAGACAAATTTTAAAAGACATAAAAAAATCTAATAACAAAACACAATATCAAAATACACTACCTTCTTAATTCAAAAAGATACGTCTAGTAGACAAAAAATTAGCAAAGTGAACTCAAACCTTTGAACAAATGAACTTAGTAGACATTAGCAGAGTGTTCCACCCAACAACATCTAGATGCACATTCTTTTCAGCTGCCTATGGGGAGTTCACTAAAACAGACCACATACTAGTCCATAGATCATACTTAAGTAAATGCAACAAAACAAAAAGTATACAGTACATATTACATGACCATAGTGCAACCAAACTGAAAATTAGAGAAAAAAGAAACTGAAAAAAATGCATAAACACATCGAAACTAAATAACCTTCTCCTCAGCTACCAATGGGTTACAGACAAAATTAAACAAGAAATTGATCACTACGAACAAGATAATGAAAATTGAAACACAACTTGCCAGAATATATAAGATGCAATGAAAGCAGTTCTCAGAGGGAATTTTGTAGTGCTAACCTCACACATTAGAATAACAGGAGAAAATAAATACCCTAATGCTGCACCTCAGGATTTTGGGGAAAGAACAAACCAAGTACAAAGCACAAAGACAAGAGGAACTTATAAAGATTACAGCAAAAATTAAGGCAATTGAGACAAGGAAAACAATACAAAGAACTAATGAATCAAAGAGCTGGTTCATTGAAAGATGAAATAAAATGGATAAACCCCTAGCCAAGCACATTAAATAAAGAGAAAAGAAAACTCTGAAATTCAAGTAATAAGGAATGGAAAGGGGGAAATTACTATAGATCCTGTGGAAATACAGAAAATCATCAATAGCTACTTTCAAAGAATTACAGAATTCTCAAAGAATGCAGAGAAGAAATGGACAGATTCTTAGATGTGTGCAAATCCCTAAAACTGAATCAAGAAGATATAAAATAATGAATAATGCAATATCAGTAAATGAAATTAAAAAAAGTAATCAAAATCTTATGAACAAAGAAAACCCCAGTTCTTGATGCATTCACAGCAGCATAATAATATTGCCAAAAACCATTTTTGGAATCAAGTATTATACTAATATCAAAACTGGAGAAGGTCAACCAAAAAGTACAATTATAGGCCACTCTCATTTATGAACATAGAAATAAACATCCTCAATAAAATACTAGCAAGTAGAATGTAGCAAATCATCAGGAAAAGTATACGTTTAGACCAAGCAAGTTAGGTTTAATCTAAGGAATGAAGTCTGTCTCAATACATGCCAATTTTTAAATGTAATACACTATATCAATAGAGGCAAAAACCAAAAAAAGTTCACCTCAATAGATGCAGAAAAGGTATTTTTCAAAGTCCAACATATATTCATGATAAAAGCCCTATAGAAAATTGGAATAAATGGACTATACCTCAATCTGATGAAAGCTATCTATGATAAACCAACAGCCAATATCATCCTAAATAGAGAAAAATTAAAAGGTTTTATTCTAAAATCAGGTGCAAGACAAGGATTTCTACTATCATAATCTCTATTCAATATAGTTATGGAAATATTAGCCAGATCCTTTAGACAAGAGAGAAAAATAAAAGGAAAATGAATACGTAAAGAGGAAATTAAGCTATTGTTATTTGAAAATGACATGATACTCTACAAGGAAGACCAAAAAATCTCCACCAAAAAGCTCCTAGAGTTAATACACAAATTCAATAGCATAGCAGGATACAAAGTCAATACCCAAAAGTCAATAGCATTCCTGTACTCAGATAATAAACTCACTCATTAGTGAGACAATACTCTTCATGAGAGCATGCAAAACAATGAAATACTTATAAATTAATCTAACAAAGGAAGCAAAAGGTCTGTATAATAAAAATTACAATACCTTGAAAAAAAGAGATTAAAGTCTATTTCAGAAAATGGAAATATATTCCTTGTTCCTGAATAGAAAAAAACATTGTAAAATTGGCCATACTCCCAAAGTTGTTATAGATATTTAAGGCAATCCCTATCAAAATAACACCAACACTTCTCACAGATCTGGAGAAAAATATTTTTAAAACTTCTTTGGAAACAGAAGAGATCTACAATAGCAAAGACAATCTTGGACAACAAAGGCAAATCAGGAAGCATTAAAATCACTGACTTCAAATTTTACTACAAAGCTACTGCAGTAATATCAGTATGTTACTGGCAAAAAATAGACCTGAGGATCAGTGGAACAGATTAGAAAATGCAGATACAACTACAAACATACTCAGTCAATTTATCTTTGACAAAGGGGCCAAACATGTTCACTAGAAGAAAGATAGACTCTTTAAAAATGGCATTGGAAAAACTGCTGAAAATAAAACTAGGTCCAGGTATATTAACATATACTAAATACAAGTCAAAATAGATAAAAAATTGAAATGTTAAAACAGAAACACTAAATCTCCTGGAAATTAAAGTAGGTGGAAATTTTAAAGATATAGGGATAGACAGAGAGTTCATGACCAAAAACCAAACTGCATGGGAAATACATCAAAGAATCCACAACTGGGATCTCATTGAGAAGTTTCTGCCAGAGAGATGGCTCAGTAGAATAAGCTCTTGCCTAGCAAGCGCAAGGACCTGAATTCAACCCCCAGTTCCACGAACAAGAAGGAAGAAAGAAAAAACAGAGAGAGAGAAGGAAAGAAGGAAAGAAAGAAAGAAAGAAAGAAAGAAAGAAAGAAAGAAAGAAAGAAAGAAAGAAAGAAAGAAAGAAAGAGAAAGGAAAGGAAAGGAAAGGAAAGGAAAGGAAAGGAAAGGAAAGGAAAGGAAAGGAAAGGAAAGGAAAGGAAAGGAAAGGAAGAAAAGAAATCACCAATGGAGTGAAAAGACAACCCACGAGTTGGAAAAAGAATCATAACCAACAATTGCTCTAACATAAGACATTTGATAGAATGTATTAAGAACTAAAAAAAAAAAAAAAAAAAGAGGAAATATATGGCCCCCAAAATTCAAAGACCCTATCCAAATATTGACATCTGAGATGAAAACACAGTATTCAAAAGAAGAAATAGAAAAAGATGTTCCGCAGCACTAGACGTCTGCGAAATTCAAATTCAAACAACCCTGAGATACCATCTCACCCAGAAAGAAATCAACTAATAACAAATGCTAATAGGGCTGTCAGAAAAAAGGAACTCTTCTCAGTGCTTGGGGAAGAGTAGACTGGTACAACCACTGTGGAAATCAGTGTGCAGCCTCCTCAAAACGCTAGAATTGGAGTCCCCTTCAGCCCATCTATTCCTTTTCTGGATATTTTCCCAAGAGAACTGAAGGCATCATACTACAGTGAAATATGTGCAGCCGACCCTATAGGCAGCATAATTTGTCATAGCCAAATCCTGGAAACAACAAAAATGCCCATCACATGAGGAAATGATCAAAATGATGTGGTATTGTTATACAATGGAGTATTACTCAGCTAAAAAGAAAGACAAACGACGTTATTGTAGGTAAATGGACGCACCTGGAGGTTTCACTCATAAGTGAAATGAATGAGACCCAAATGTGTAAATATCGTATTGTTTCCCTAATGTAAGAACCTGAAAGAATAAATAAAATCTGAAAGGAATACTAGATAATAGTCAAATATAAAGGAATGAAACATAAGGAATAAAGAATAAAGATGAGGGAAAGGGCAAAACAAAAGGAAGAAAAGAAAGAGGGAAAATTCAAGTAAGTATATATTCAGGATAGCTGAGATGACTGTGGTTCTTATTTCCATCAGGTTTTTTTTGTTAAGGTATCAGTTTTTAAAGCTTTTTTTAGTCTTTAAAATTTTCACTTTGACTAACTCTGTATGCTATTATATATAATCAGAACAACTACATCGAATAAAAAAAAAACATGGTTGAATGCTTCCCACCTTGTTCTTTTAAATGGGTACCATCACTAGTGTCTTATCAATTAGTGTACTCTGTTTTTTTGGTGAAACTGGGGGTTGAACTTGGGCCCCTGTGCTTTCTGGGGAAGTGCTTATTCCACTGAGCCATCTCCCTAGTCCCTTGTATACTCTCTTTAAAATATATTTTAAATACATATAATAAAAAGGACAAGAAAAGGTTAAGGTTTTTTGAAAATAAGCATTAATGTTTAATCATTTGACCAATTATATATATATATATATATATATATATATATATATATATTAATCTGAACAAAAAATTCGATGATGAAAATAACCAGTATAACAATTGTTAAATTTTTATCTTTGCTTTGAAATTTTGTTACATTTGTACTATCACTTGTTAATGCTTTTGCCTTTTTTCTATTTGCTTTTATGCTTTAAAATAAAATATTAGAAAAAATATTTCAAAGAATTAATTGTGCATAAAAATGCATAATATAAATAAAAGAAAATCAATATTATATGCATTGCTATATATTATTTTGTTTCTGTCTTTGCTATTTGTTTTTACTCTTTAAAATTAAATTAAATTAAATTAGAAAGGAAAGTAGAATTTCCATACGTGGACAAATAATTATGTACAAAATAAAAAAATATATAATATCATTTATAGTAAGTAAAAAAAACCCTTCAATTTAACCAAATAGGTGAAAAATCCCTACATTTAAGTACTGAAAAACAAATATTAAAAATTTGAAAGTACACCTATGTTCATGTATTAAACAGGAGTTCCCAAACCCCGCCACAGACTGGCAGTGGCCCATGGCCTGCTTAGGACGGGGCCACAACAGCAGAAGGAGGGTTGGAGATGGGCAAACAGGAAGCCCTTCAGCTCCATCACAGCAGCTCCCGGTGCCGCCTGAGCCTCACCTCGTGTGAGCTTAGTGACAGCTTTAGACTCTCACGAGGGTACGGACTCCACTGTAAGCTGGACAGAGAAAAGATCTAGGTTCATGCTTCTAATGAGAATCTAATGCCTGATGACCTGAGGTAGCCCTAAGGTGGGTGCGTCAGTGCTGTGGAATGAAATTATGCATTGCAAACTTTTACTGACGAAGAAACTAGACAAAACTAATTGTCAGCCAACTCTGATACAGAAACTTGATTAATATAATGAGAAATAACAGTAGCCATCCCTAACCTGTCCACTGGAGAACAGAGTGACGCTGGGGTGGAGTACACTGTTAGAAGTGAGTTTGAGAGAAGAAAAGTGAAATGGAGTAGGAAAAGAGAAAAACTTGGTTTTAATTTGTCCTGGAAAAATGAACTTTAAGATAATCACATTCATACATTTTAGAAATCCTCAATTAAAAAAAAAACATAAAAACCATTCTGCATTTTTAATGAAAATAAGCATGATCAGGGACTATAAATATGTGTGTAGCACATGTGATCCTTCACACATTTCACATTGTAACAGATTTACAAAGTAATATTAGAAAATCAGAATAAATCATCTGTGTCTAAGAGGTGGAAAGTATCCAGTATGTAGCAGCAATTGAGAATAATAGATTTTAAATGGAGTGTTTTGCCTTGTTATTATGAAAGGAGAAGCTTTCACCTTACATCAGTTAAAATGGAAAGCAATGTATTTAACACAATATAAACATGATAAATTAGACAGTAATACCAGGAATATTGATGTTAATGTAGCTCATAGGAATCATAATCATCAGGTTGAGTACATTTGACTATTAAAATGTTTTTGTAATATGAGAAACTGAATGAAGAACTTTTTAAATGGTTCACTTTCCTTCCACACAGAAATGTATATCTGAAATTTAGAGAGAACAACTAGATGTTAAGAATGGCAATATTACCATACTCTACAAATTATGTTTTTCAACGGTTCCATTGGATATTAAAACATACTATTATACAAAATAGATTTCATAAAAGTATAAGTTTGGAAATCACTGGATAAATAAATTTATCTAGATTTATACATTCCTAGATATAACATATTTTGTAATGAAAATTTAGAATTTTATAACAAGTTTTATACACAAAACTTAATCTTTCCTGGGACGACTTCCTGAAATGTTTTCTGATTCATGTTCATTAGTTTTGTAGCTGGATTAGAGAAGTATTCTTGTACTTTAAAATAAAAACTTTTAAAATTATCACTTCTTATTGTGGAATGAAAAGATTAAGAAGTCATTTTTTGCCATAAATGAAATATACCCTCTACATCTAATTACACAGTAGTTTGGATCAAAGGTCCAGTTGAGATTCAATGACTATTGAGGTTTTACTAGTGATTAGGTTTTACAAGCACCATGTCATAACTGACATCTTTATCCCAAGATTAGATTGTCACTAGGGAGAATTGTTATAAAAGAAACTGTGTGACTTTTTTTTCTTTTTCTCCTCTTAGGTTCATTCCTCACATGATGTTTTTGCCATGTTATGGCACAACATGAAGACACCTCTCAAATGTAGTCCTTCAAACTGTACTTCTCCTGTAGAAGTGACAGCCAAATAAATGTCTGATGTTTAAACTGAAGAAGTCACTACAACTTTTTCTATAGCAGCATAATACAAACGAAAGGAGCTATCATAAAAAATGTATTGCAGGGGCCAGGGAGATGGCTCAGAATAAATGCTTCCCTGGAGAGTGCAAGGGTCTGAGATATATATGTATTGTAGATAAGAAGTGACACAAGCAGTGATTAGAGGTTACTTCATAACTTACCTCACTGAGATAATGTAGATACTCAAAGTTCATTCCCTCAAATGATGCTCAAGTTGGTCCTCAATCTGTTACCATGAAATGTGTTACTACAGTTCACTAACACAAATTATATTCAATAATGTTTACATTTTATTTTAAATAAACTGTAACAATAGAAACTATCTACCATATGTACTATGTGCAAAACCAATTTTCACAAGTTCAAACATTGTTCTTATAAAAGGTAGGGGAAATGAATCATGTAGACTAAAAAAAAATGGAGGGCCAGGGGTGTAGCTCAGCAGCCC
>PVKA01031228.1:0-26491 GCA_004027165.1 Ctenomys sociabilis
AAACCCAATTTAATATGAACCTAAACAAGATTAAGCTTTCTTATGGTTTTTTCTTCAGTACTAGGAAATGGAACCTAGTGCCTTCACAGTTGGTTAACTTCCCAAACAGATATTTTTGAGTCAAGGTCTCTCTGCATTACTAATTTGCCCAGGCTAGGACCAAGCTTGCTACTCTCCTATCCAAATCTCCCAGGATGCTAGGTTTACAAGCATGCACCACTGCACTGGCTATGATTAAGCTTGTGACCCCCCTTTTTCTCTTAAGGCTGTGTAAAGGATCTGGCAATGTACATAATCAAATACATTTGCAAATTGTCTAAATTAAATATTTTAATTTCAACTAACTAACCTTGCTATCTCTTTCCTCTCCACATCACTGATCTTTAGAGTAAATGGTACTGGTTAGATTACAAGCATCTCCAATTTACAGTCATCTTCCTATGTTAGCCTCTTGAAGACTGGGATTGCAAACCTGAACCATCATTCCTGGCTCATATTTGTAAGCTCTTAAGAAGAGGAGGGTAGGTTGAGAATACATTTGTGTGCATTCATAAGACATGTGTATGTGGTCAGCAAGACCCTCATGCGAGGAGCTAAGTTAATGGTAGCCAGCCACAAGGAGAAATGGCTTCCAGGAATATTAAGTTTCACTCTGCCAACTCGCCCAGTCTGGTAGAAACAAAGTAGTTGATGAAGAGCTCAAGACAAGAAGTGACCTTGTCCTGGGGCTTCCGAAGTAGATGTATGTGAATGACAGAGGATTAACTAGATTGAAAAGGCATGGGCACAGAACCTCACCTGTATGATCTCCCAGTCATCAAACATGTCAAAGCACAAGTGGCGGAGTGGTGGCACTCACCTGTAATCCCAGCGCTGGGGAGCCTGACACAGGAGGATCACTATGAGTCTGCACTGCCTCACAAGACCTTGTACCAAATGAATAAATAAATAAAAGCACAAGTGGAAATACTCTCAGATAAACTCTTTCTGTAAACTGAAATTAGCTCATAGATATTATTCGTACCTACTGATGAAAATTCCCTGTTTTATTACTAATTTGTTAGGACAAATTTCAAGAATCATGCTGCTTATAATTTAGCTAATTTTTAACTAAACGCCTTAATGGGAATCATAGTTTTAAATTTATCTGTAAATCTCCAAATTATCAATGTGTGAAGGCAATCTGCTCTTCACACTTTACCCTTGAAAGTTGATAGTAGCCCTTCCGAAAGCAACTAAAGGAGGTAATAATAAATGAGAAAACAAATCTCCAGAATAATAATTAAAATGGCACCTAACTGAAGGATTATGACAAAACCTGGCATGACAGGTAGTGGAAATTAAAAACTAAGATTAATCAAAATATAAGATAAGCACCAATAATTAAAGCCCCCTACAAAAGTTAAAGTGACTCTTTTTTTTTGTCTTTTTTGAGACAGGGTCTCACTGTGCAGTTCAGGCTGGCCTTAAGCTCACTTTGTAGCTCAGGCTGGTCTGGAACTCACAACAATCCTCCTGCCTCAGCCTCCCTAGTGCTGGGATTACAGGCATGCACCACCACGCCCGGCTAAAGTGACTCTTTTAATGATGACAGAAACCTTAAAGGTATGAATATGGTACATTATAATACATCTTCCTGCTCGGTGGCAGCCAATTCACAAATATTCCTATAGCAGTACCACAAAGTATTTCTTACATCTAAATAAAAGCAAACTAAGGAGTAACTCTGATGAAAATTTTCTCTTCAGCAATACATATCAGCTAAAATCTAAAATTTTCTTTCTTATGTAAGCCTCAGAAAATCATTTTGGGGAAAAGTCAATGTATAAAGTATAGATATATAGGGGCTGGCAAGATAGCTCAGTGGTCTAAAGCGCCTGCTTAGGCAAGCTTAGGCAAAGTACAGGGCTTGAGGTTCAATTCCCCAGCACCATGTGCACATGCTACACCAGCCCCAGCCCCAGGGGAGGCTGAGTTGGCCACACAAACACACACACACACACACACACACACACACACACACAAAAAAAATCTGTATACATATACCTCGGCATTGAGTAGAAATCTTGTGTGACGAGTATAGGAAGATAGTAAAGTACATCAGTAATTTGACCTTTAATGGACTTTTAAAAATAAACAAATATTTTGCTGTCACATTTAATAAGAACAAATTTGATAACTTAGCTTTAAGCTAAGTGAACGGTGACAGTGTATAGAACACAGCCCAAAGGAGACAAGGTGAAATCAAGTAGGAGCTGCAAGTCCAGGCATAAGGAGGTTGAAATAAAGCTGAACTTAAAAGAATAGAAATAGACTAAAAATACAGCCAGATGAGGCCCCTCCCACCACTCATTCTAAGAGCATTATGAAGTTTCTCTCTCTCTTTTTTTTTTTTTTTTTTGTGGAACCAGGAATTGAACTCAGGCCCTTGTGCTTGCCAGGGAAACACTTATCCCACTGAGCCATCTCCCCAGCCCTTGAAGTTTCTTTTTAAAAGGGCCAGCCAAATAGCTCACGGATTTAAACTCCTGCAAGCAGGTACAGGGGCTTTGGTTTCAACCCCTTGCCCCACCCCCCGGGCCACTGAGAAGGCAATTGAAATTGGGCATGGTAGCACGTGCAAAAAGAAATTTCGTTTTAGTTGTTAAGGACATATTGGCCGATAGATCTCAGAAAGCTGGATTGGTATGAGTGACATGGAAACATGGACTACAGTTGCCACGATAAAGTTCCATTTTGTCCAAGCACCTCACCCACCAGTCTCTTCCTGCTGAAGTATAGTAGTTGAAACCAAACTCAAAACTTACCAAAGTGGGCTGTATCCCCAGTCCTTTTTATTTTAGTTGCTAAATTTCCTGGGTCAGGCTTTACTTTATATTCCACTGCTTGAGCCTTCCAGAATTGTGAGAATTACAGGTATACACTGTCACACCCAACACACCTATCCGTCTGAACTTCGAAAGTATTGTCTGAAGGTAAATTATGCAGTCTCCATGTGCACTTTTACTTACTCAAAACCCCAGGGTGTGATTTTTTCCATAAAGGTTTCCCTAATGAGAAAAAATGTCACAATTAATTCAAAACAATTATATTGTATTATAGATTTAGTACAGATGACTCTGACTTAACTTTTACTCTCGGGGACATGCAATATCACTGCCTGCACTCCAAATTGTCATCTTTCTGGTTGAGGTTTATGTCTAGATGACCCCTCTGCAAAGCCTCATGTGCTCACAGGTGGAGCTTTGGGGAGGTGACTGGATCACAGATTTGTCCATTGGTGAGTTTATTATAAATGTGATGTTGAGAGGTGAAGCCTCAGGTTGGAAGAGTTGGGTCACTGGAGTGTGGCCTAGAAGGGTCTACCTCACTCTCTCTGCTTCCAGGCACCATGCCTTGAGCTGCTGCTCTTCCGCCAGGGCACCCAGCCTTGGAGCACACAGCTAGGGACTGAAACATCTATAAACTGTGAACCAAAATTTGTGGGTATGAGATATTGTGTCTCAACAGCAAAGAAACAAGACAGTCCTCTGGTATACAAACTACATAAAAGTCATTTGGCATCATCTTATTAACTGTTCCTTGCTTAGCACTTTATTTCTATTTTTTTTTCCTCTGCACTCTTGTCAATTGATTGAAATATAGAGTTCAAAAGTGGGTGAGATGATCGATTTTGAAGGCTTAGTCAATGCTGCATACACCTGCAAGATCAAGAATCAGTTACCTATAAACATTGTGGAGTGCTGCTTAGCTCTCCAAACTCCAAGCCACAGTCCTTCTGTGACTCATGGCCAGGGTTCTATTTGTGAAGTCACTGTGAGGTTTCTGCTATTTGGGAATTTTATGTTACTTTTTACCTACGAACATTTTCAATTATCACTCCATCGTTCATCAATAGTCACTGTGATGTTGATGACATTTTTTATGATGGAGGTTATAATAATACTAAACAAATTCAAGTCTTCAGGACTTTGAGGATCTTCAGATTTATTAATTAATATCTAGAAACATAATTGTTTTCCATATTTACAAGAAATACAGCCAAATATGTACAAATATGTAGATGCTTTTGTCTAGTTCCAGCAAAAACACAATTTCATCACTTATTATTTAGTAATAACCTAAGAGCTCCATATAACATGAATGTTGCACCAAAACCACTATGAAATATTACAAAATAATTTCTCAGTGTACAAATGCCATAGTGTAAAATATTTACAAACAGACTTGAATGCAGTCTAATTTAATTTAAGAATTTATGTATTTATCTAATGTATTTGGTACAGGGTTTCACTATGCAGTTCAGACCCATAGATTCTCTTGTTTTCAGCCTCCCCAGTTCTGGGATTACAGGCATGCACCACCATGCCTGGTCCCTGTGATTGCCTAACCAGGTGCTTAGTCGGCTGAGTTATCTCACCCACCCAGAACAACTGGGCAATCAACAAACGTAGAAGATCCTGAACGTCAGAGAACCATCATTATTGTAAGGAATGTTACATATTTTCTCCTTCACCTGCATTATGATTTGAAGAGTTATCATGATCAGAAATGGTATATTGAAACTGTGAAGGAATGGAGTTACTGGAAATTGACCAAGTTTAGGCTCATGGGAAGTCTCAACTGACATGAAATGAAGAATGATGTCATTAGGCAAAAATATGCCTTATTAAAACATCAGTTTATATCATCTATGATTATTGTGTTCAATAATTTTGTGGGGGAAACAAAGGTTTACAACAAGGGGTATAACTAACTTTCACAAATATATTCATGTTTTGCTAAAAATAAATAGGGCAACAGGATTCTAGTTCAAAACAGTCACAAATATCAAAGAACAGAGAAGAATATCAAAATTGTAGTCTCCATGTAGCTTTAATTTTTTTATCTGGATATATTTAAACGCTGGTCTTAAGGTTTGTACTGCATGTGAAATTTCTTCAGTCATCTTGAGGGGTTGTTACACACCTTCCAATCTTCATGTAATTAAGGCAGTAGTTTTGTTGTCATCTTGTCACAACTCATGAGAAAAACTGAAAACTCAAGAGCATTTGGGGTAGTACATCAGCTGCAGACAGCTATATGTAATTCGGCTCTGCGTCTTGTTGAGCCTGTGAAGAGACAGCCATTCCCTTCCCATTAATTACTTTCCACTTCCAAGTCCAAAAGAACCTGAAGCTTCCTTCTTGTTCTAAAAGTTTCTGAAAGATATTGTGCTCTACTTGTTTTCAGGATATTTGGAGTTTTGGGCATTTGTAAATCTAGCACCAAAATAATATCATTTTCTTAGAAATTACAAAAATTAAGCCTTCATCCTCTACAAGTGTTCATGAAATTCTAAATATTATAGTATCATTAAAATGGTTGATGAGATAGCTCAGCAGACTCAGCACCTGCTTTGGCAAGCACAAGGACTGGGGTTCGATCCCCCACACCACATGGTGCAATGGCCTGCCTCTGTGCTCACTGATCTGGCCACTGAGTCTGGGCGTGGTGGCACACACCTGTAATCCCAGGGTTGGGGAGACTGAAAACAGGAAGATCACTAGGAGGTCGAGCTGCATAGTGAGACCCTGTACCAAATACCATCAATAAATAAATAAATACTAGAAATCTTCTGGCTGCTGCACGGGGAACTGTCCTGCCTGCCTACAGCTCCCCATCTGTGCCATATGGTTGGAAGTTCATCAGCTAAAAACCTTGCTGTGGTTTTATTGTTTGTTTTCTTCACTGCCTATTCTTTTCTCTAGTTCCCTGTACAGCCTAGAAACATTACTCTCTGACAAGCAACAGCCTATGAGGATTGTGCTGCTCTGGGCAGAAGGCTTTCTTTTTTTGCATTGTCTCACTACATAGCTCAGACTTGTAGTGATTCTCCTGTCTCATCCTCCCAGAGCTGGGATTGCAGGTGTGCACCACTGCTCCCAGTTTTGATGGCCTGCTCAGCGTGTCCAGGGGCAGACTGGCATGGCACGTGGTGCCGAGGATCAAACCTGGATCCTTGTGCTTTCCAGGCAGGCACTTAGACCGCTGAGCTAACTGCCCAGCAGCAGGATTTCTATACAAGGAGGAGGGCTGAGTTTTCTAATTCTGTCTTTCCTGTTAGTGTAAATGGCTCATGTGTAGGCCAGTGAAATTGAGAAGACTATTTGTAATGAAGTACTAAATTGTTTTTTGTTTTTTTTTTTTTTTTGCTTTCTATTTTTTTTTCCATTTATTTTTATTTTATTAAAATACAAATGTCAATCAGACAGTTTCAAGACACCTTAACCATACAGAGTCGATGAATTAATACATTGCAAACTGTTTTCGTAATGTTTTGGTACTGTACAAGGTGCATACATGAAATTATATTTACAGTTTTTTTTTTATAGCTGAAGAGTAGAACAGTGGAACCCAGGATCCATTCCATCTTATGACTGAATCATCCATCGTTGCTGTAGGTTCAAATGCATGCCTAAATGATCTAGATACGCATTATCATTAGTGGGCAAAACTAAAATCATAGAAGTTTATCATCAAAGAATGTGGTTCATCTAATGTATTCTCTGAAGATGAGTGACTTTATCTCTAAGTCTTTCTCATGTTAAAAGTAAACCCAGGCACAATGAAATTTTAAGGAGTTTATTTATATAAATAGTCATTCATGAATCAAATAACCTCAATTCAAGATGGTTTGGAGATTTTTTTAGGAAACAGAGGAAGGCTTTTTTTAAGGTGAGAAAGGAAAGAAAAGGAAAGGAAAATCTGATTAGCTTTATTATTTAGCTATATAGTTGCCTTATTTAGTCTGCCTCAGTAGAATGTTTCAAGGTATATAAATTCATTATGATTAATTTTTATAAATCAAGGCATTTACAAGAAATAGTTCGAGTTAAGTTCACTTATGTTCATAAATGAAGCAAATTCAAAGTTGCTTCCATGGCTTAATCAGCTTGGTTAGCTCAAAGGATTCTCAAGTCTAGTATCCATTTCATGTAGTTCAGTGAATGTCAGTTTTTTACCACCTTTATGAATTAAACTGAAAGGGTAGTCAACTATTTTGTGTTACTCTCCGCCACCCCATGCCTCCTTCCCACCCATGGTCATCTGAACATGGCACAGATTTTAGTAACTTTTAAAATAGCACATGCTGAAAAAATAGCTAGAGTGAACTTGCATCCCAAATCTCTTAGTGTTCATTGTTTATTTTCTTTTTGATATTCTAGGAAACTACTACTACAGTCTCACTGCCAGTCCTTGTAGAAGGCTTTATAGAGGGGCTGCAGATGGATATAGTTTTCATAACTCTTTAAAAGCCCAGCAAGCATCAGTGGGTTCTATTCCTGGAAACACTGCCCATCATTATTCATTAGATTAAACTTCCCTGTTTATCTTCCCCTATTTGAGTCTTATTCAGTCAGGTCTCCTGGTTTTCTAGTTTCTGGAATCTACCTAACAAAGGCAAACTTCCTGAAGACAGGACCTAACTCTTCGTTCTCAGACTTCCTAGATTCTAGTTGGGCATGCAGCATATTCTAGGGACTTACAAGATTCCTTTTGAACTTGTATACACAAGTTCACAGATTTAATCAAATTGAACTGAATTGGAAACACAACTGTTGGACACACAAATCAACAAGGCAAAGAGAATGAAGCTACACTGGTTCTAGTATCATAAAGACCTGTCATCCCTCATAGAATGATTGTACAGATAAAGAGAAAGTGAGGGGAAAAATCTAGTAGAGAGTGCAGTGACTGGCCGGTTTTCACCCATGGGTCTGACCTGGAAAACTTTGTGACACTTTTGAAAATTGCATTGGAAAACCTCTTCACTTTTTAGAAAATCTATAAATTCTAAAATATACAAAAAAGAGAGTTGTATAAATCAAGAATGGCTCAAAAGGACTGACCCCTGGTGCATTTTTTTCTTCTCTACCAATTGGCTCATAGCTAATGATCTTTTCCTCCTCTCCAGCTTCTCTGAGCATCCTATCTTATTCTTTCTGGTATGCCCCGCATGCCAAGTTTTATGTACCATGAGATACAATTAATCTTAAATTGGTTGTTTCCTTGGTTTGATTCTATTACAGGATCTATTTTCTCTTTTCTGTTCAACTATAGCAACCTTCTGAACTCGTACTTCTAGGAGGGCTTTCTAAACAAAACAAAAACTCATCAACTTGCTCTAAAAATATTGAGTGTATACTATCCAAAAGTAGTGCATTTTCTTGGCTATTACTAATTACCAAAGTTATCTTAGTACATTAATAGAATATTCTGGGAGAACAATCTTTATGGTTAACCTTTATTTGTATCTTAGAGAAAAATTCCATTGCTGCATAATGTGTACAACTTTTAATTTGAAGAATATGATTACTGTATCTTGAAGCTGTTTTGTCCTCCAGAAAAAGGAAAGACAGTTTCTTGCCCTGCCTCTTCTTGTTCAAAATGATTTATTTGTATGCCAGATGTCAAGCTTTAGAGATATCTATAGCAAGTCTCAGCACCCACCATAGTATAAATGAGAAACATTATTTTTTTTTTTTTGGTGGGGATTGAACTCAGACCCTTGCACTTGCCAGGGAAGTGCTTATTCTGCTGAGCCATCTCCCTGGGCCCCCCCATGTTATTCTTTAAATAGGTTTACATGGACTGGCCTTAAACCTAAACAATGACTTACAACCGATTCTTTGAGAAAAGATTCTGGATCCCACATGACTATCTAATAGATGAAACTTTATAATGCACTCATGTGTAGGCTTGTGGCTTTCTTTATCAGGGAGAATATAGTAAACCAAGAATTCTTAAGTTTAATGTTAGAGTTACTAGGAAAGACAGAATTATGTACTAATTGTTTAATTGATGAACAGGAAAGGAGTAGTGTATTTCAAGTAACACTTCTAAGTCATTTCCTGTTACTGTTTCAGCAGTCTGCCTCAAAAAGAAAAAGCCTGGAAATCTTTTTGTTTTCTATGTTTATTTTTCCTTTCTTTCTCCAGAACTCAATGCAGTTTCACTCTAGGCCTGAAAATATTATTTACTTCTCTGTAGGTGGTACTGGTAACAAAGCATTACTCATTTCTCTGCTTTATTTATTTGAGACACAGAGCAAACGTGGTAAGTGATAGCTCTATTCTGATATAAAGCTGTAGAAAATAAGTGAGCAAGATTCCTGGCCCCATTGCATCATGGAGGCATGGAGCAGAGGGCAAGAGCAACACAAAACAGTGAATTAGATGAAGGAATTTGTATTTCCCTTTTTTCCCTCCGTGATTCCTTCAAAATGTTTTCAAATATTATGTCCTATTTTGTGAACATACTCTTAATTGAGGGGCATTTTTATAAATTAATTTTTATCAGATGCAGAGATACATAGGTGAGATTGTAAATTGCATAAGTTCTCTTTTGTTAGTTTGGCTTTCTTAAATTTTAAAATTACTTTAAATTAAATTTTGCTGAGAAATGATTAGCAGTTTTCACCAAAATGAAGATTTTCCTAACTACTACAAGCACCATGAATATTGTTTTTGGTTGTCTGTAGATGGGGAAAACAATTAATTTTCTGAGAACATGAAGCAAACTTATTAAGTTAAAGAAGAGTTATAATCCTTCTTTGGGAAGGATTATAATGGGAAAACCACATTCTTTTCCTCTTAAGAATTCCTAGCAAAAATCTCAATTTCACAGATAGTCTCACTGTGACCCATCTTCCCGTGTAACTACTTGCAAATTCTCAGCAGTGTACTACTAAGCATGCAAACAAAATGATATTCCTAGTTACCATGTACAATCTAGAACCTTACAGCTTTAAAAAAATAATTTTAAAAATGGGTTCATGAAACAATATGTCTTCAAACAGCATATCACACACATGTAGATGTTCTGTCCATTTTAATAGCAACTTGAATCTATTCTAAAGGATTGATGAATTCAAAATGTGGTGCTCATTCTCCTATTTCTATATGCTTTTGTAATTAAAATGATGAAAAAGGATAAAACATACAACCAGAGTCAAACATTAGAATTTATTGCCACTGACAGGTACATGTAACAGAGAATGTAGATCTCAGCTCTGGCTCAAGTAGGCCTGCCTGGCTTTAAGTCTGGCTCTTACCTAGATAGTCTGTGGCATAGAGAAAATGGTATGTGCTGCTTTCTAAATCTCTGCTTTTCATCTATAAAATGTAAACAAAAACTGCCAAGCTCTGTATGATTATTGTGACAAGGTTAAAAGAGTTCAGTATATTGCGTGTGGAGATGCACATCAATATTATCTATGTCAATAACGTGTACTTTGGTATTCCAGAATATACTTGATAATATAAAATAAAATAAGAATATAAGCATCCTGGTCTGGGGCTAGAGATGGTACAGTTTTCGCTCTTGGCTCTGAGATTATGAGGGCAGGGAAACTCTGAGTTCTGCTTTTCACTCATAATTCAAATTTTAATAAATAGTTGGCCCCTAACACTTGTTAGTGTTTCTAACCTAAAGCTTATCTTGGCTAAGTATATTTAGATTCTCTTTCACTATTCAGAAATAAATGAGTGCTGGAATTCTTACCAAATAATCTATCAGATTTTTAACCCTTGAACGTTTATGCAGTGAAATTGGTTTGAATTCCCAAGTTGTACCTTGCTGCTATGTTTGTAGCAGAATTGTGAAAATGCACATTTTCCATCCTTTTTTATTTTCTTCTGTTCTTTATATGAACAAATGGTCTAGCAGCCACCATGAGCATGGCTGTCCTCAAACTCAGAGATGAGCCATCTCGCAGTTCTGAGCTTTGCAATCTGCAGACATATGGGAAACGTGTGAGCTGGTCAGCAGTCATCAGCGCTCGACTCAGTTGCAGAATATCAATTAAGGGAGGGAATAAGCTAATGCTCCCTTCGCCAGAGAAATGACCAGAATCTTACGTCTCCCTTAGCCGGCCCAGTGACAGCTGATTTGTGCCTATAAGCTTTGGTGCATGAGCTTATTAGTTCAGCTACTTCTGTAAGCTTTATTTTTAATATTGTACTCAAGCTGTGACTTTGGTATAATTTTCCCCACAGGTATTCATATTGGCGTGATCCGCTGTGGGTACCAAATACTGGTACACTCTGTAACACAGTCTCGAAATCACCGTACATGATTTTCTAAAAGCAGTGTGCCTGTGCTCTATTGCTCTACTGCTCAGTGACTTTGAGCACAGAGATCACTTCATTCATGACAGGAAAGAGCACCTACTCTCTGAAAAGATCTGGATCTTGTATAAAAAGATAGGGAGCATGAGATGGAAGGAAGACAGAAAGAATACACAGTCAGAGTGCGTCTCCCTGTTTACACTTTCATCCTGTGTCTACTGGATTGATCCCTTTCTTCATGTCAGCTCACCAGGCTGACAGCAGTTCTAGCAGAGAGACACGGAGTAAGAGGGACTTTGATTCATCCCCTCCCCCTAAGTCCCTGCTTGTCATTGTCTGCTCCTGAGTAAGCAAAGTGAACATGGTCAGAGAGGTCTGGGGCTGCTGGAACTGTGTTTTCCAATCTCAGGGGCAGCGACCTTCTCATCAAGAAATCCATGCAAGCGTTCTCTGCATTATGCCGCTTTTCACTCATAAGTTTTGTTCTTCACTAGAGAAGCACTTAGCCCAAATAAGACAATTCACCGTGGAATTATATGTGCATGTGTGTGTGTGTGCAGATAGATTGAGTGATAGACTGAGTTTAGAGGATTTTTAAGCCTTCGTTCATATTTTTAAAATGTTAATTTCCCCCCTCCCCCATAGTTCTTCCAAAAACTGCTCTGTGATGTGATCACAAATAGTCATGTGCATAAATTCCCATTATCATAATAGGAGCACTGCGGTGAGGCTTCTTCTGAAAATAAATTATCCCATAGAATATATTAAAAGGACTAAACCCAAACGAGTTAGATTGTGTGTTCTCCCATCCTGGAAGTTAAGCATGTGAAGATAAGAAATCAATTGCTTTTCTCATTTTATATATATTTTATGTTATTTTATTTGCATCTTATTTGGCTCATCTATTCTCTCTCTCTCGTTCTCTCTCTCTCTCCATTACTCTCTCTGTCCCCCTCCCAAGATAAAAGACATTTCAACCATTGCATTTCTTTTCGTTTTTACTTTCCAAGTCCTCTGTTTAGCTGCCCTTCACTTATGAAAACATTTTAGTCCATATCAATGTCCATGGCTGACATCAAATACATGAATATGTATGTTCTCAAAGGGAGGAGAGGTGCCCACCAGGGTGTATTTATTGCGGGCAGTTTAAGGGCAGAGGACAGGCTGGAAGCGTGGGGTCTGATTCTTGATAGACCCCAGCCTTGACTTAATTCATTTTCTTTTTCCTGTGCAGGCAATACATGTAAAAGTTTACCTTGATTTAGTGTAATTGTCTTATATGTTTAATATGTTCCTTGGCCTATTAGTCTTGTTTTTAATTTGTATATATGATTATTAACTTTATGAAGTCATAAATAAATGAGTCTAACACTGGAAAAATAATAGGGGGGGATTTTAAATGTGTTGCAAACAACTACCAGTTCCCTACAATGAATGTAATCATTATACAATGCAAGCATGTACTAGTAAAAGTAAAATAGAAAGAAATAGAAAGAAAGAAAGCCATAACAAGATCAGCTTTCTTACAATTTCTCAAAGATGCTAATGCAGATGAAATAATCCTAAAACATAGACAATAAACTTTAAGATAAGAAAGACTATTCAAGATATTTCAGTAAACTACCCTCATCCTAGAGTTTCTAGTCATGTGTCATAGCAACTTTTTGGCACCTTTGTAGGTTAGCTTAAATTTTTAAATTATGAAGGAAATAATTATAATTAACCTGTATCCAAAAGGGCCATGGTTTTTCAATGACCGAATCAGAGCAGGATTTTCCCCTTAGGGCTGAAGGTTACTGAGAATATTAAAATCACCTTTAAAATGACCCAGAGATACCCAGGCTTCCCTCGCTCCTTGCTCATCACTAACCACCCCTGTCATTGACTCAAGGGTAGATAGCTAATTAAAAATTACCTTTGATGACATCTGTATCAATTAAAAACATAAGAAATCCTAGCTGATGCATTTTATAAACTGAACTTTGAGGAGTTTTCTTTGGAATTCAATTTGAGCTTGAGTTTGTGAGTCAAATGGATACATTAAAATATCTCTACATTAAGATACTCATGTGAGATTATGCTTGGCATGAAAGGCATAAACCAGCCTAGCACCTTTATGAATATACCAGGCAAATACTTTCTGCAATGCTCCACTGTGTCTTCTCTGAGGCAAGCCACACTCAGCAATTTACTGATTGCAAGAGACCCCACATAGCAGACTTGCTACTGAACCCAGTATGGAGGTTTGTAAGGATTGCATTCCTATTTCAGATGCACATGTTATTCCCTTTTTAAACTGCATTTCTCCACTGTGATCCATTAGAAACAGTACCTTACATCAATTTCAGCATTTGTACTGCTCGGTCCATTTTCCTGTCCTGGCTGACTGGAAAGAGAGTACTTACTAGAGGTTTCACTGACACACAGGTGAAAAAAGCAAACTCCCTCACCCAAGCAGAAAAGGATTTGAAACTCAGTGTGCAGCCCTGTTAGGGGCAAGAGTGCCTACTACAGAAGTGAAATGAAGAGAAAATTCTATCCTTGGGAGCTGCACAACACAACCACAGCTTTTCTGGTAACAGCTCAAGTGTTCCCATATAACCATTAACAATGTAATGAAACAAATCACTTGCTATTTGTCACAATTATGATAGATGGAATCCAACTGGTCTAACTTGGGAGGGAAAAATCACATCTCAAAGTGGATCTATTTTAGAAAATAGTGAAGTTTGGGGGCAGGGATGACACTTATTTCCCATAAACAATATAGTCAGGCATTTGATCTATCTAAACCAATAGATTACTGTTTTGATATATCTTTCCCCTGCAATTTTCCCTCTTATTTTATTAGACTGGGTGAAAAATTTCTGGCTGCCCATGTGAATGAGAGGCCTAGTTTAGGACTGCACAGAAAGTGATTGTGAGATAAATTTAATAAAATAGTGTTGTCATCACTCATTCTTGACACTATGGGTAAATGCTCTTGGTTCCTTTGGTTTTCATTTTTCTAATTATGTTTTTCTATTCTTACCACCAACAAAAATTTCCAGAGCTATCAGTGGGGATAACAGTTATCACAGTATTCAATTTTGACAAATTTATAGTAAAAGTAGATAATGCAGTATATTAAACAATACATATGGCCATCAAAACTCAATTCTGTTCTAAAGGTTAACCCTATGAATTTGAATATATTCTTGTAAGAGAAAAATATGCAGAAACTACAGAATATAAATAGATTCAAAGGACAAAATATAATAATTATTGTAGCTGTCACTTCCTAAAATCTTGTTACACATCAGATAAGCATGCAGGTGTAACTTGAAGCCTCACTACATTACTGTGGTTTGTAATGCAGCAGCCCCCTTTGAAAAGTTCTCACTTTATAGTTCAGGAAACTAAGGTTGTCAAATGCCAAGAGACATTCACAGGAGAAATGATCTATTAACTTGCAAAAAAATAAAAATAAAAATTAGGAGAGCCTATATCTTCTTCACCAACCAAGTTTCAAAAGGGTAGGCTTTTCGTCTTCAAAATTATATATGACTGTCATTATACCACACAGCATTAGTCATAACTGTATTTTATAACACAAAATGTAAAATTAAACAGAGTTGCTGGATAAAGCAATCTACACTAAGACAGTCTTCTACAAAAACTATGTTTGTGTATATATATGTATGTATGTATGTATTTAGTACAGAGTCCACAGGGTTTCACTACATAGTTTGGACTTGTAGTGATCCTCCTGTTTTAGCCTCCCAAACACTAGGATTACAGGCACCCCATTACTGCCATACCCCATCTCAATCGCAGTTGCAGCAAGCCCCAGGGCCAGGGCTGGCACGGCATGCTGGGGACAGAACCCTGGCTGCTGTGCTCTGCCTAAGCAGGCTCATTAGTCTCCTGAGCTATGTGGCAGGCCCCAAAACCACAACTGGTGATCACATTTCATGGGTAGTACTTTGTTATAGAAGGTTATGTGGTTAATACAGAACTATTATTAAATTCTAAAAATTATGAAAATAATACTAAAGATCAACTGCTGAATATGTATGGTCTGTATTTTCAACTGGAGAAACTATATCTTCACAATACCAAACAAAAAAGACACTCTAGGCTGAAATCCAATCTGGGCTGTTTTTAGAGATATAGAAGGTGAAAATGTGCTAATAAACATAGATATGCTGCTTCTTTAAGAGGCACATTTTCTATAAAAGCAGTTTCTCACTGACTTGAGCTAAGTAGCTACTAGTACAACTTTGGGAGAAGGAGCTTTCTATGCAAAGGGACACAGAAGCACAAGCCTCGAGGTGTTCTCTCTCTCTCTACTAGATCAGACTTGTAGTGATCCACCTGCTTACAGCCTCCCAAGAGCTGGGATTATAGGCATGTGCCACGATGCCCAGTCTCAGTTTCTGTCTCAGTGCACCCCAGGGGCAGGAAGGACATGGCAGGACCAGGGATCGTACCTTCGGCCCCTGTGCCTATTTGCAGGCACTTTAATCCACTGAGCTACTTGGACATCCCTAGGTATTTCTCCTTCAGTTTCCTTCTCACTTAACAAGAAAAAGGTGAAAATTTTTTGGATGGCTTCAGTGGTGCATAAAGAGCAGGAAATATAAATAAATGTTTGAAGTACAAATAAATTTCAATTCCATCCACGGACAATAAAAATCTGGTGCATGCATGTTACAGGAAACAGAAATATTTCTTAGAGAGTTGGATGCAGAGATATTTTAAAACAACGCTTGCTAGAAAAGAGAGATCGACAAAGTGAGGGCCACTTTCAGAGGATAGGAGCCAGGGCTCTTTTCTTTTTATTTCTTCCAAAAATGGGAGAACTTTGTCCTCTGTAGGTCCTTGTATGTTAGCAGATGGATAAGGTGAAGTGGTTTGATGACTAAGCTTTGAATAATAATGTGGTGCTAGACATGGCTGGTACTTACTAGTTTTGGGGGATTCCAAAAATAATGATTGAACAATAGCCAGAAGGATATAGCTAACTATTCTCTTATTCAGTAAAAGGATATTTTAGAAGTGGTCAAAGACATTTTCCATGGAAAAAGAAAGAGCTTAAAGAAATGAAAACTACTCCTTAAAAAAAACTCAAAGGATTTTTAGTACAGTAAATCTAAAGGTAGATGCAAAGGTTGAATTGGAGATCTACAGCATCGCCTGGGAATAGAAAGGTTTTGCCTGCATTAAAAATGATACATGTTATTGGACAAACATCAAAGCAAGAAGAGATAATTATTTTTCCTTCAATAACCAAAGTATTTAGGAGGCTGAGGCAGGAGGGAAGCAGGATCGAGCCCAGCCTGAACAACTTAATGACTCAGGAAAACTCTGTCTGAAATTTTTTAAAAAGTGCAATTTAAAATAAAGGCCAGGAGATATAGCCCATTACAAAGGCCCTGAGTTCAATCCTCTGTACTGACAACAGTTCTACTAAATCAAGGATTCTGCCCTCACCTTTGCCCATCATTTTCATTGCCTTTCTTTTTAGTACATTTTGTTTTCTAATTCAAGTATAACTATAAAGCATGGAAAGGAATTACCACATTGAAGGTAAAATTGACAGATTGTATAGCTAATGGATCTAGAACATGAAAAGGAAATAGAGGCATCAGAAACAAGGTGAGGGGTGGGGGAGAAAATGCTTTCCATGACACACAAGGGAACCAAAGATGTGCATAGCTAATTTTAAAAATGAAGTACTGAAGTCAGGCCGGTTATTGAAATCATGAATTCTTCAATAGCTCATTTCAGGTAGTCACATATAAGATAAGAAAGCAAAACAAGACAAAAGAGAACTGATGTTTGCAGTTGTCACACATCACTAATGTGCTTCATATTTTTCAAAGCTTTCCAAATTGTGTTGGCAGTTTTATCCTCTTTTATGCTCAAATTTATCTTTACAGTCTGGTCTATTTCTATGGGAAGGCATTTTTACATAAGCATACTTGTACTGTAAGCTTGTTGAGTGCTCCGACCATATCTTGCTGATGTTTACCCTATCCTGGGAAATAGTTGGCTCAATAATTGTTTGCTGAAATTAATTGAATCAAATTAAAATGATAGCACAGGTTTAAAATATTAACTAATCCCAATTGGTTGCTCCGTGCTACCCACAGGACTTAATTATGATTCTCGGATAGACTTGGGATTCAGTGTGGTCCACAGAACCAACAGCAGTGGCACCATTCCAGAGCTTGTTAGAGACAGAGATGCAACTTACAACCCCACCCAGACTGATAGAATCAAAAATCTGCATTCTAACAAGACGCCCCGGTGATTCATCTCCGTGTTTGAATCTCAGACACACATTTATTGTGTGTCTACTGTGTGCAAAGGGTGACAAAAGATGCAGTAGGTACAGAGGAAAACAATTTTTTCAGTCCTTGATCTTATCAGTGTTTTATTTCTACCAAGATAAGTGAAATAAACCATCCTACAGTGATTTAGTTAGATAATAATAATTGCTCTGTTGGGGCAGTACAGGAATTAGGAGAGATAGAGCTAGCCTGAGAAATAGGGGAATAATTTCTTGAAAAATTAATGTTTGAACTAAAAATCTGCTTAAAAAAAAAAGAGTATGTGTTAACCAGAAAAAGCCCCATGAGAGGGAGGAAGAGCTAAGCGATGGAATAGCTTATGTGAAAACTCAGGTGAAGCCATAGGGGTAGTTTGGAGGAATTAAAAACACTCAAAGGGCCTCTAACTCTGAAAGTAAGACAGGTGGGGAGCAGTGAGGACACGCAGCTGGGACACGGACCCGGGACTGCGAAAAGAATGTTGAATTTTTGATTTGGGGGTTATTTGTTTATTTATTTTATTAGTACAAGCTTGCAGTGCATAATGATTGCATTTATCATGGGGGATGGGCACAGGTACCCAACATACCTGAATTCTCTCATTCCCTACCCTACTCTTCCCCCTACTCCTTCCGATCCTTGGCCCCCTTCCCACTGGCAAAAGAATGCTCTTTAGATATTTTTCCTTCATTTAGTTTTTTCAAACCTTTTTCATCTCCCTTCTCTCTCTCTCCATTTCTTTTTCCCATTTGCACTCGAAAGATTTCTTTATATTCTATTATCAATCTTTGGTACTAAGAGCATTCTTAAAGACTAATGAAAACTGCTAAGTAAAATAATACTATGATAAAGATATACACTTTTGAAAACTCCAAGTAAAATATATTAAGAATGACTGGTTCAAGGAGACTGAACTCTTCTCAGGGTCATATGATATTACTTGAAGAACTTGGAACTGGAAGACTTTTTTTATCTGAATATTATATTTTATTTTTTTTATTTTATTGAACTACAAATGTCAATCAGACAGTTTCAAGACACATTACAATACAGATTTGATAAATTAATACATTGCAAACTGTTTTCATAAGGTTTTAGTATTGTACAAGGTGCATACATGATATTATATTTGCAGATATTATTTTAGCAGATATCTCTTATCAGTGAATTAAGAGTGTAGCTGCTTATTTATCTTATTTTTTATACCTGAATTATATCAAAAATTCAATAATTATTTTCCTAGTGGATGACCGTAGTACTAGAAGCTGACATAATATCCTGTCCAACCACCATTAGTGCAAATCTTGCCTCTCATAGAATTATGTAGAAGCACAGCGTTATCTATCCCCACTGTATTGTCTATACACACACATGATTTTTTCTTTCTACACCCCTTCCTTTGTCTACACCTGTCAAAAGTGGGCACTCCATTGACATTCAACTAACTTAGGTGCTTGAACTCGACAACACAATCCAACACCGTCCAGCATTCTACAACAATAGTGAGTTATTCAAAGAAATTGTCAACCATAGCCATTTACAGCTCAGCTTAATATTATGGCCCTGTGATGTATACTTAATTTTTATACTTTTCTGCTGGATGGTTAAGGCCTAGATAGATCAAGACTTATATACCAATACATGAACTTTATATTTCCTATGTGGTCAGTGAAGTCCTCTCAGGGTTTATCTTGTAGTTCTGTACATTATTCTGTAGATCCTTTGTCTGTGTCATCCATGGGGATGAATCACGGCCAATGCTTGACCAGTTTGCTCTCTGTGAGAGCCTGAGAGAAAGTTTTCTCTTCATGTGACTCTCCCCAGGCACACTATAGAACTTCAATCTCTTTCCTCTGTGGCTCCATAATCGCTTTGTTCAGAAAATTTGAAGTTCAACTGAGTTTTATGATGTTGCAGTACAGGTTCTTCTATGTCCTGAGTCTTCGCTGACCTTGAAAGGCTAGGTCCAAAATGTTGGCTGGCCTTGTGGCTCTTCTATTTTTCCAACTCTGACTTGTGATCTTAGGTTGTTAACCATCTCATAAGAAACATTCCTGCTATAGGGCCTTCTTCCTTCCTTCCTTCCTTCCTTCCTTCCTTCCTTTCTTTCTTTCTTTCTTTCTTTCTTTCTTTCTTTCTTTCTTTCTTTCTTTCTTTCTTTTTTTCTTCTTTCTTTCATCTTTCCCTTATCTTCCTCCTCCTCCTCTTCTCTCCCTCCCTCACTCCCTCTCTCCCTCTCTCTCTCAGAGTCTACAGGGCCTCACTACATACACCTGACTCATAGTGATCCTCCTGTTTTCAGCCTCCCAAATGCTAGGATTATAGGCATGGGCCACCATGCATCTCAAATGCCATCTCAGCATGCCCCGTGGGTGGGCCAGCACTGCACACCAGGGTTCGAACCCAGGCCAGTGTGTTATCAGGCTGGCCATTTCTTTCTCTCTTATTTCATCTATTTATTATATCTTTCATCAATCTATCATCTATCTATCTACCTCCTTTTTTTGTGTGTGGTACCAGGGATTGAACTCAGGCAGGAGCTTATTCTACTGAGCTATCTCCCCAGCCCTATCTACCAATCTACCTACCTATCTATGCTCCCCTTCTTAATGACAGGAAATTTTACTCTCCAGTATCTCTCCACATATCTTGGATATCTAACAGCATGATAATTTTGAGGTTCTAAAGGTGCATTCTTTAGCTTTTGGTTCCCAAGTTTTCTAAAAATTCTTATAACAAAGTCCATTATGATCAAGCAGAATTCAAAAATTGAACAAATTAGAAAGAATCACTTCAAAACTCTGGTATAAAACAACATTATGGTTCCACTTCTCACAAGTTCTGTGAATCAGTCATTAAGAACAGGCACTCTGGGCAAAGCTTGCTCCCTCTCATGTGTTTGCTGTGATAGGATAGCAGATTCTGGATAATGGCTGGCTGGTACCCCAGCCATCCCTCCCGAGTGTAGTCTCAGGGATCCCCCACGTGGTTGTCTGTGCAGGCTCATTTAGTTTCCTTTCACCCAGGCAACATCACAGAAATCAGACTTTATAAGTTAAGGTTTTAATAGGAGTGCTTCTTTAAGGTTGAATTTGAAGCACCTTTTCTGATGAAACTTGGCAAAATGTGGAATAGCTCACAACCAGCATTTTGGAAGTTACAAGAGGTCAAAAACCTGCCTCAATTTAAGGAGGGAAACAAAGATCTTATCTCATAAATATGAAGCAAAATAGCTCTTAAGATGGGAACTAATGTTACAGCAATCTCTGCAATAGATAATGTGCTATATTATCTGTATAACAAAAATGATATAACTTGACAGGAGGCTCAGATACCGCACTTGTCACTGGGATAAGGAATGGATGATCACTGTAAAAAAAAGTTGTCTTGAGTTTCCACAAATCTTTTGGCCCAAAGGAATAACTACTAAATACATTTATCAATCAAAGACATACATTTCATTCTCTCTGTGTCCTCACTCTTTATTCTGATTTTCTATTTCCATCTCTCCAGCCACCTTGAACATCTACTACATATTTTTCATGACTTTGAAATTCCACCTATATGCCAACAATTCTTAGTTAATATCTTGCTCCCAAATACCAGAGTGACAGATTGAATTGCCCATCCCAAACTAAGCTCACATAAAACATTAAGAACTTGTGATGAAGAATAGCAAGCTTATTTTAAACTGCTCTTTCTTTCATGATATGTTTTAAACTACGGAGTATTTGTTACTGAAAACTACTTGGTTTTGGACCAATAGTGTCAGTGTAATGCAAAGAATGAAAACCAGAAGGACAAATTCTTGAGAACACTCAGATCTAAATCTGAAGTTCTGGGGGTAGGCCCAGCAATCTGCCTTTCATCAAGCCTTGATTGATAATCTGAATCACTGATAGGTTTAAGAACTGCTCCCTTAAGCCACCTAATTCTAAATCTGATAACTCCTATCCAGTCTCTCTCCCTTATGTCCACCTCATGATTCTCTTTCTCAGCCCAATTTCATGGTGGCCACCTAATCTTGATGACCTGCAAAATCTTTTCTAAGTGCCAGGAGCCAGAGCAGAATCTCCTTTACGTGGTTCTCAAATAACAGAAAAAGTAAAGCCTTATCTTTTTCCCCAAGTTTTCTAGAAACATCCCTCAGAAGGATCCTCGACATCTCCAGTTTGCTTTGTCCTCACGATTCCTTCTGTTGGCCATCAATCCTTTCATCCCTCCAACATCCTTGCTGTCTCTCAAAAACACCAATCAAATCCACCAGGGCACTCTGCACTTTTTACCTCTGGAATAAATCTAGACTACAACCACCTCTCATTTCTTCTGCCATAGCCTGATAAAGCCACAGCAATTTCCACCTGCATGAGTGTCAGTAGGTTCCTTTGTTCCTGCCTCCCTCCATTATTCTTTTTTATTTTTTGTCTTTTTTGAGACAGGGTCTCACTATGCAGTTCAGGCTGGCCTCAAGCTCACTTTGTAGCTCAGGCTGGTCTCGAACTCACAACAATCCTCCTGTCTCAGCCTCCCGAGTGCTGGGATTACAGGCATGTGCCATCACGCCAGGCTCTCTCCATTATTCTTATTATTCCCACCAGAGGATTCTTCTGGCATCATAAATCAGATCATGCCACATGGCTGCTCTCCATGTGCTTCATGAGATGCCTCACTGTTTTTCAGAATAGAAATCTATGGTGACCTACAAGGTGTTGCATCATCTGCCCTGTGTGTGAACCACGTAGTCGTTCTACTGCTACCTGTCTAAGTAAGGGAAGGATAGAAATATCCTGAGCGTGCTGAGCATCTGCACAAGGGAAGCAAGAGGAGCAAAGGGAAGGCACAGGGCTTGGAGGGGAGGATAGACATCTACAGAAGAGACGCGGGCAAGAGGCAGAGAGAAGCCTCAAGCAGGCCATATGGTAATTTTCCTCTGATCTGCATTAAGCAGAATAATAAGATGATCTTCCTGTTTTTGCCCTGTCCTTTTGACCTTGTTTCTGTTTTAATGCTGTTTAAATACATTCAGTTTTTCTTAAGAGAGAGAGAAACAAGAGAAGGAAAGGAAAGAGAGAGAGAGGCAGAGGCAGAGAGACACGCTTCATGGGGTTCTATCCATTGAGATGCACTAATAAGCATTCTTTGGATGACCAATTATAAACCACTGACACTCAGATAAGTGAGAGTTTATTACACTGAAGGTAATCACAGGTGTAGTTCAGCTCTGCATCCTAGAAAAAATTCTGGTTTTCTAAATTTGGAATGGGATGAGTTGGGGATGTGAGGATTAAGCTACTAATCTGCCATTCATAGTCTGCTCTTTGAAAGGGCAGAAGCAAATAAAGGCTTTGATCAGTGCCAGAGTCGTAGAACAGAACCACAGCCCCTTCACACCCTTTAATTTGGAAAGACTCACCCTTCACAGCAGGATTCAAAGCCAGGATCTTTACTTTTAGAACCTGTTTCTTGCTGTGAGTGTGAGTACTGTGGCACTTTGTTTGCAGATGGATTTACTTAGCCTGCACTGCATCTCTCCCTCTCCATCTCTCGAAGCTTCCCTTTTGCTAGCACGCTTGGTCAACATTTCCCTCTTTCCATCAGTGTGAAATAGCTACTGAATCAAAGAATAAGATGAAAAAGAATAATATATATGCTTTAAAAAATTATACACCTAAATGGGCAAGAATCTGTCAAGTCTGTCTCCTCCAATCCCACAGCTGCCAGAGTTGGTTCTTATGGCTTGGACCTACAGGTTCATGTAAAGTTTCTGGCCAAAGACTCCAAATTATAGTGGGCAGCAAAGATTCATACAATCCTAATGGGTGTTAGATGTGGTGTTAGCACCCTAGATGTGGTGTTAGTCTTAATTGTAAATAGTAAATAAATTCAAAGTCTAGTGGATAAAACAGACACAAAAACATGTGATCAGCATAAACACAAGACAACATGAAGGACACCTATGAACGATGGAAACTTGAGAGCTGGGGTGGGGGCAGAGACCTAGCAGAGGCCATGTCAGCTAGAACGAGTGAGCAAGGAGAGGACTCCTAAGGCACAACAGTAACGTCTGTGCTCATGCAGCACGCTTCTAGCTCAGAGTCTTCCAAGACCGCTGCCTCTGAAATTACAGTAGTTATTGGCTTTCCCGAATCCTAAGAGAATTAATCTCATGTCCTGAAAAATAAAGAACAATTATGTTTTATGTATGTTAGAGCTGAGGTTTTGGGGACTCCATGTCTGTGTCTTTGTTGCTTTTCAAGGTAAGTATGCATGGCTTCTGACAAACTCTCAGCCCACTGGGATTCGAGTGTGGTTACCTTAGGATCTGACAATCAAACTCTGAAACGTGAATATACTTACCCTTTTTGTAAATAAGTGATAACAAAAAGGGAAATGTGTGTTTTTGTATCCTCAACTCCTCACAAAGAGCTGGGGTTTTCTGTACTCTGTTTTGTTAAATAAGTGACTGCCTTGTACTTTAAGAATTTTTCCCTTCTTGGAGAAGGTTCATTTTCCTCTTTGTTATTGCCTTCCACTGAACAGACAGACAGACAGAAGGACAGTGTCCCTCCTTCCTTCCCTCCCTCCCTCAGACTCTCTCCCTCAATCTCTCTCTCTCCCTCCCTCTCTCTCTCTCTCTCTCTCTCTCTCTCTCTCTCTCACACACTCACACACACATACACACTCACATAATCTAAACTTTTACAAACCTAGTTTAAATACTTGCCCTTCTATATATTTATCCCACTTCTAGCTCGCATCACTCTTTCATTTTGTTACTCATTATTAGTTTTTCATCTTTTTCTCTGCACTCTCTGTCATACACACACACACACATGCACACACAGAAAGATACAGAAACAGAGACAGTGACAAAGATAGAGACAGAGACAGAGAAACAGAGAGATACAGACAGCATTTAGAAATGTATGCATTAGGCTCTGTCCTGTTTCATTGGTTCACGTCTGTATCTCTGATGAGACTGAGCTTCATGCAGTCATGAGTGAAGCTCCCTCACACTCTCACGTTCCGAAAGCACACGACTAACGTGACACTGTGGGCTCTACTTCAGTCAGTCAATAAAAAAGAATCTTTCATGCTTTCAACAAATTTTCTCAGCAAATCTCAGGCACACAGGCATATTTTCCCAGCACACACCCATATCTGTATGCATGCAGAAACACACATATGCTCCCTCACACTGTCTTCTCCACCCACAAATACAGCCTTCTCATGCCTGAGACCAGTCTCTCCTTCTACTTACAGAGCCCAAGCTGAGAAGCAATGCCAAAATGTGCTTCTTTATTTCTCCTTCATACCACCCATATTACACTATACGCCACTATTAGATGATTAAAAAACTGATTAATCACCGGACAAAATTAGCTAATTTTTACATCTCTTGCCCACATCCCTGTTGAAGTTAATAGGCTCCTACTTCATCCCTAGAACTCTGGAGACAGAATACAGAGTCTGAATCATGAAACTCTAGTGCAGTTTCCCAAAGAGAGATGCAACAGCTCCATTGCAGGACTGTTTATATTACCATTGCAGTAGCTACTTAACATTATTTCTCATCAATTTTTATAGATTTTTAGCACTTATTATTTTCAATATTTTGAAGTCAACATTTAATTATGAAATGTAATTTTGTATTAAGAGGACTATAAAATAACTTATTCTGAACACAGTTTAATGATATATATGGATTTTAGGATACAGCTCAGTGGTACAGCATGTGTTTAGCATGCATGAGGGTCTAGAATTAAACTCTAGCATACATAAAAATATGGATGCTATTTTTCATCTATAATGACTCATATTATAATACATCATATTATATGATATCATATATAAATATGATATATTATAATATGTTATATATGATATATTATAATATATAACACCCTAGTGGTGAGACCACATATGCCTTAGAAATTCACATCTCACCACCACTTTCCCTGGGTGCCAAACATGTAGATATAGGGCTTGCCGTTTTCTCTGCTATGTTTCATCTTCTTTATCCCATTCTTTTCTATCCTCCGGTGTCTCCCTTTTGGAGTGAGAGTATTTGTCTTTCTCCATCATAAGTTGGATATGTTTAATTTTCTTTTGAGTTCTACAAGGCCTCACAGCTAAGAGTTTACCTTAAGTCCCAGAGGAGACATTGGAGCAAGACTGAAACTATGAAGACTCTTAGAAATGGACTAGATTCAGTTTGTGTGTGAGGATGCACAGGAGTCTTCAGGGTGCTGGGGAGGAAAGCTGTGGTATATGTCCAGATTTCCTCCCCGAGCCTTATGCGTTCATTGGCGGGGCGTTGGGGTGACCGGATCCTGTTATCATCACCAATGGGTTAGTCCACTAATGTTTGTAGTTCACTTGCTGCAAGGAGGCAGGTGATGGTCAGATGAGGTAGGTAATGCCATGTGTAACCTGAAGCACCTGTTTATTCCACATTCCTCCCTTCACTCACTTTCTGCTCTCTGCCACGACATGGGTGAGCCACTCTCCAAAACCATAAGTCTCTGCCTTGAAGTCCTGCCTTGGAGTAAGTTGACAATAAATTGAAACCTCTGCAGGCTGTGGGCCATAATACACATTCCACCTCTCCTTTTAGTTGCAGGTAATGAGGAAAGTAATTAAGATTTTCCTTTTCCTCAGATTTTTCTAATAGTTTACTCAAAGAGGGTGAAGATGGGTTCTTTTCTGGTCTTCATGTGTCAATGTAAATAATTTTAATGTAGAATTTAGAATACTAATGATTTCTAATGTCATCATCTTTATTGTTCAGGATTGGCATGCATCTTTTCCCTTCCATAACAGTTTTCCATGGTGAGCTGCACATGGCTAGTAGTCAGGGATTTAGGGTGCTAGCCTACAGTGGCGTTCATCACAACAGGTACACTGATATATCCAAAGATCACTTTTGATAGCTCCTGCATTTCACAGATGTATTTTCAAATCTTGCACAAGATCCCAAGTCCTGGCTAAGATTCAGGACATTATTTTTTCCCTTTCCTTTCCTTTCCTTTCCTTTCCTTTCCTTTCCTTTCCTTTCCTTTC
>PVKA01031229.1:0-26468 GCA_004027165.1 Ctenomys sociabilis
GAGAGAGAGAGAACAGAATAAAACCTTATAGTGTTATGGTTTGTGTGTAGATATTTCCCCAAAGCCTGTGTAGTCTTAAGGTTTTGTCTCTGGAAATGGTTGAATCTACAGTGTGTGACTGATTTATAGTGCATGGGTTAGATTAAGAGTGAATGTCAAACATACCTTAAGAAAGGTAGCCTGCATATAATGTAAGAAAACAGTCTCTCTCTGTCTTTGTCTCTCTGTCTGTCTGTCTCTCTCTCACACACACACACAGCTTTTGCTGTCCTGCTTCACTGTGAAGTGTTGCCCCTGTGCCATGTACCACTCTGCCTTGGAGCCCACTGATTATGGAATGAAAGCTCTACAAACTGTGAACCTTTATCCTATCACTTTGGGTGTTGGGTATTTTGTCCCAGCAATCAGAAAAGTAACTACAACCAGACAGGCAGACATAAATGCACAAACCATTTTGTCAAAACAGATACACTGTCCCAAGTGACCCTGAATAATCATGAAATCACTATACTTTTTTCCTAAGGAAAGGGTTTGTCTATTGATTTACTCCTCATCCCCAGATAACATGCTTCCCACGATAATGCATTCAGTTCTCTATTGTCTGCCTATTTACTGAAGACCTTTTGCACTTGTCCATCTGCTGACCAAGCATCTATTAAATTCCTACTATGTACCAGGAACTGGCCTAGGAGTGGAGAATACAAAGTTAAATCAACAAAGCCTCTTCTCTTGGCTACCTCACAGGCTTTGCCCCAGGGATGCCATGGGTATAGGATGTGTAGCAAATGTCAACTGGAGCTGTACCAACACTGACCCGACTCCTCTTTGTTATAGCTGGGACCTGGAACACCAGTTGGACTGCTTTCCTGGCACTACTGAAGCAACGCACAACCACAAGTGTTTGTGACTGTATTCTTCCTGCTGGAATCTGTCTTTGGGAGAAGGAAACATACCACTGGCCAAAAACAATTAGGGCAGAAAAATGAAGGGGTTTTCCTCTCTGACTAAGCTTGGAAGCCCACCACCCCCTTTTTCACAAACACTGCTAAGTTCCTATGATCAGTTAAGCAGACCTGGCCTCTAGAGTAGGATTAGCTTCATGTTCAACTACTGACCTGCTGAGCTTCTCTGCCAAGCCCCCTCTTTATTTGTTTTCAAAGCAATGAGGATTCAACTGTTGATAGGAGATCAGATCCAGGACCACTGCCTGACTGAGCTGCAGCTCTACATTGATGGGAATGGCCGGCTGCTGTTCCTGGACTGTGTTTATTTTTTAAAATAGAAAAATAAATTTATTTATAACACTTCTTTTTTTGGCATGCTTTACCATTTTTTTTTGTCTTGTCAGTATATTTATGCAAGATATATGGAAAGGGTAAGGCTCCAAGAAGGTCAAAAAATTAGGCATTTTACTATTATTTTAGCAACTTCCCCTGAATATATGTGTGTAAGGGGGTGGAGAGTGATATAGAGTGATAGCCAGTACATCCAGGTTTTCCCTTCTAAAACTCCACTGATGGTTTCCAGAGTTAGGCTGGGGAAATAGCTCAATGGCATAAGTGCTTGCCTGGCAAGTGCAAGGTCCTGAGTTCAATTCCTGGTACCAAAAAAAAAAAAAATCCTGAAAGTTTCTAGAGTTTTTTCATACCAAGACTGAGCTCAAAACTACATATTTAGGTGGTTGCTTTCAAGATTTGAATTTCAAGTATCACTTTGTAAAATATCAAAAAAGGGCACAGAAAAAGGGTGTGGGAAGCAGCAACACACAGTGCCAACAGAGACCATGACTTCCTAGGGCAAGCAGCTATCTAATGTTGCCAAAGGAAACAGCTTCGTAGGACTGGCCAATATTTTCGGTTGAAGCAGTGCGGATGTATGATGTGTCCACAGCCTTGGCTTGGAGTGTACTATATTGATGCTGACCAGTGGCACTCACTACACACCGGGGCTGGCCCTGCCTGTCATAACTAGTGCCCTAGTGGACAAGGACCAGTGATGTAGAAGGAAGAAGTCCAGCGAAGAGGGTGAGTCCACAAAGGACTTCTTGTCTCAAATCCTGGCTGGTGCCAGGTGAAATCTAGGACCCATAACTTCTTGCTTCAGTTTCTTCCTTTGGAAAATGGAGAAGCCCTGGAAATGAGTACAGTTGTTCAGCCAGTTAGTGCTTTGAATGTACAAAGAACTGTGCCTTGGTGCAGGCCCACCAGGAGATGGTTCCCCTCTTCTCCCTTGAAACCCCTTGTAGATGTCCTCCATATTTAGCTACATAAAGGTTTGCTGAAATCCGTGAGAACATGACTCAAGTAGACACTTGTAACTGACATGGTAAATCAGCTTTATATTCATCCTATTTAGTAACTGGTACACATCTTGTTCACATTACAGATTCTATGTGACCTTTGGATTTACAGTTAGTATCATCCACTTATTGGCTTCCACTTCCTTTCCATAGTGCCTTCTACAGTGCAGGCTATATCTGAAAAGCTTGTCATTAGTCAGTGATTAAATGAAATTGATCTGTCCTTTGTCTGGATACACTGAGAAGTGTGTTGGTGCCCAATGACTGTCACAGGCTCTGCTTATTCCTAGAACTCTCAGTTTGCCTTGGAACCTAGTCATCATTAAGAGTCTGTAGCCATGCAGCAAAGATGACCAGAATGCACTTGGGAAAAATCTATTGCAGGCTATGTGGCAAGAGCCAGTGATCTTCCCTTGGGTATAACAACTCAACAGGGACAGAAGGCAGCAACATTTCTCACAGGTTCCTCGCACCACCTCACCAAGGCAACTACGTTTTACTTCCTCAGTGGAGATCTGATTACTGTAATCTGAAGCTTTTAACGTTGGATTACCACAATCTGAAGCTTTCTAATGTTGTGCTATCCGCACCCACAGAGAGTTGTGCAAAATGAGAAGGGCCTGTGGAACACATGTCTGATGTTCTGGTGCCTTTGTGCTGGTAGTTGCAACTTAACCAGTTTTACTGCTAGTTCTGGAGGGTAGTAAAATTACATGTGACAAGCAGATTGTTGAAGGAGCCCACTCAGGGCTGAATGCAAGAGTTTTCTCCATAAAGTAGCTAATATTAAATATATGGAAATCCAGTAAGTAAACATTTTTGTTATGGATAATTTGTTCAATAGTCCACAAGGGGGTGAGTCCACACAGGACTTCCTGTATCAAATCCTGACTGGTGCTAGGTGAAATCTAGGACCCATAACTTCTTGATTCAGTTTCCTCCTTTGGAAAATGGAGAAGCCCTGGAAATGAGTACAGCTGTTCAGCCAATGAAGGGCCATTGAATTAGCACGTTCTATCCCTTTCTTTTTTAATTAAAATGCTGTCCTTCTCTTTCATATAGTTCTCAGGGAAGGGTACATCAAAACTCATCTTAGACTCTTTAAAGCTTAGTGACTTTGCAATGATTCAGCAATGTTTAGGAATTCCCAAAGAATGATCTCATGCTGTTGATAAGCTGAATAAGGCTAGCAAGTTTACTGAGGCCAATATTTGTGTTTTTTTTTTTTTTTTTTTTTTTTTTTTTTTTTTTTTTTGCTTCTTGGATAGCATAGTTTGATCACAACACTTTCAACAAACACTTTCAATGATATACAGCGCTAGTGTTGAGTCACTCAGTGGCCTTCCAGGTTTTAAAAAGTGTCCTCCAAGGCCCTCAGGAAAAAATATATTGTCAACCTGTTTATTACCCAGTAATATTTATTGGGTGGCTGCCTTGCATTCAGTACAACACAACTTGTGCAGTGTCATCAATCTTGAAATCTTAGCCCTAGTGCCACTTTTTTAGTATATAAGGGAACAAAAATACAAGGACAAATAGGAGAATCTAATTAAATCTGACTCATGCCTATCAACCTTTCTCTCAGTAATGGGATTAAAGATCTTTTTAAGGGGAGGAAGAAAGTTTCCCTCCATTGAGAAATGGTGGCCACGCCCACAACTACGCTAATTTGCTCTAAACAATTTGTTACACATGCCACATCTTTAAATTTATCTAAACTCTTCCTGTGCTTATTTTTACTCTCAGCTCATATAAATAATTGTCATAATAAATCCCACATGTTACTTTATTTACAATTAAGAGCTTCCTGTCAAACTTCAGCCATGTTCTTCTACATTGGCCATCACAGGACAGGGAAGAAATGACGTTTCAATAATTATTCCCTGTTAATGTTATTTTCAAACTATAGCTTTGCAATCTTTGAAATACTCTTGACATTGAAAATAACAGCAGCAAAATTTCACAGAAATGTTATGTTAAAAGATGACTTTTCCTAAATCCTCAATTCAGCTCTCATTTATAAGGTGAGTCTGGCAGCCAGGCAAGAAGACGCAACATAGAATAAAATACAGCTGCTATTGTCCAGGAGCTCTCTGTTGCTCCAGAGACACAGAGTATAAACTGATAAGTACAACGCAGATACGACTGAGTTATGTAAAATGTTACAGATAACAACATAATTCGGGGAGAAATTGCTCCAGAGGGACAGAAATCAGTGAGAGCTCAGGTTTGAGGAGACACTTGAGTCTTATAGGGAGAGGACCTTGTCTAGAAGATGGATGGGGAGAAGCCGCGGAGGCAGGGATTAAGACGGCAGAGGCTGCAGCAGACAGATCTGTGTCTGGTTCTTATTTCTATTTCATAGATGTGCATGACTTTGAAAGAATGGCTTTCTTTACCTTTTAAATCTAAGGGTTCTGCAGAAGTGTAAGGGCTATGAAGACACTTCGCATACAATGTGAGGGCCACAGGGCACACTATTAGCAGTGCTGTGGTGTCAGTGTTAGAGCCTAATACCCACTGAGGTCTCTTTAATAGGGCCTTAGGTTGGGAAGCCTCTGCTTTCAAGAATGAATTGGTGTTCTTATGAAATTAGATGTTAAAAAGACTTTTGCAAGATCTCTTCTGCCACCTGCGGCAGTAACAGGCTTTCCTCACCAGACACACAATCTGCCACTGCATTGATCTTGGGCCACAACACCACTTGCACTATAAGAAATGAATTTATATTTTTATAAATTAACTGATGTAAGGTATTTTGTTACCACAGAAAAACGGTCCATGACAGTGGGAAGCACAGTGCCTGACACACACTCAGGCACTGATGAGATGACTAACACACCATCATAACCTGTACCATTGCAATTTTCCAGGGAGTATATAGATCCAACTTCTGACATCACCAAAAACCGTTAGCATACCATCTTGTTGACTTTTTCCCTTTTATGGGTTGAAGGAGACACCGGGAGAAAGACACAGGAAATGACTGAGCACGCTAACTAACCTGTGGACCTTCGAGTGTGTGCTTGGATCACTGAAGGCACTGCTAAAATTCAGATTTACAGCCCATCACCCTTCTGCTATTGAATCATAATTCCTGAGGATGAGGTACCAGAGAGTGTATTTTGTGCAATCCAAGGACAAATTTTATACACACTAGAGTTTGAAAAATTATTTCACAGGTGAATTCAGCTACAGTCTGCTCAACACACTCTTCTTCTATGCTTAGCCAACCCTTCCTTAAAGCCTTGATCTTTGCTTGCCTTACAGTCCTCACCACACTTTCGGTCTCGAAGACCATATTTTAGCTGAAGACTTACGTCCTCACCTTTCTGTGTAGCTGGGCATTTGCAAGCATCTTGCTGGTTTCTTAAACAGAGCTTTTTTGATCTTTCTAAGATAATGAGATAAAGACATTTGTCACAACTTGTTGCAGGTAAAAATTGAAAGTCACTGACTTTTTAATTCGAGGCTCCAAGAAGAGAGGCCAAGAGGTTAAGGAGCGTGAACTCAGCGGCAAAGGCTGGAGTTCAAGGGCCGCTTCCTCCAGTACTCACTGAGAGCAGGGAGGCCCCACTCACTTTGCGGTTGGAGGCGTTGGCTTACCATGCCCACACTTCCGGAGCCAAAGGGAGGTACGGGCCTCCTCATCGATATCACGCTAGGTCCACACATAAGCCCATAGCCCCTCCTTAGATCTCACTGGGCAGCTGTGAATATGATAGTTCTGTGCTTGAAGGAAAATTCAGTATGCCATTTATAAATGGTGAAAATAAAACTTTAGACAAATTGATTTAATAGTTTGATTCAGCAAAGAAATTTATGAATTAGGGAGCCTATCCAGGAGAGGATCAAAGAGCTCCAACAAGCAGAACCAGCAAAAAGTTATTTATTTATTTTTTTGGTCCTCAGTACATTTTTATTTTATAAAAAGTATGAAAAATAGTGAAAAACCATTAGAAATGATGTAGAATTTCACTAAGCAAAATGGTAGGAATTCAACAGCGGTGTTATGTTGCATATTGCTGTCTTCAAATTGGTTGTTCAGATTACCAGATAGTAGCATGCAGCATTCTTCAAAGAAATTAAAAAGAAAGGGGAAAATAATTGAAGCATTAACTGCTTCTTTTCAATAGACCAGCAGAGATCAGCAGTGCAATTATTCAATTGTCCTGTCTGCATGCGTCTGTCGTTCTTTTTGCCTCCCACTTTTCTTTCCTCCTTTCCCTCATTCCAATTGTTCCTTCCCTTTGAATAGTTTCTTTCCCTTTTTCAGTACCTACTGTATCTTTCAGGTTCTATTTAGTCTCTCAGGTTCTTACACTAGAAAGATGGTACAATGCTACCCATGGAAGTCTGGGTGGACTCATGAGTAGGTCTCTAGTTACATCCAAAAGCCTACAAAAACCTCCAGTTTCTCTTTTTTGTAGCTGAGTAATACTCCTTTGCATGAAAACACCACACCTTTTAACCATTTGTTGGTTGATGGCATGTGGGTTGTTTCCAACACAGACACAAAGTAGACAAATCTTTTGAATGGCTATAGCTAGGCATCTGTGTTTCATGGACATGAAGTAATAAATTGGCTTGTCATTAGCTGATGCTTCATTGTTTGTAGTAGACTGAAACCAGGCTACTTGGTACAAAACAGACAACAGTATGTCCTGGGTATGATGGTGCTGGTCTACCACTGTAGCACTCTGGGATGCTGAGGCAGGAAGGCCACAAGAACGAACTCAGGCTGAGCAATTTACTGAGACCCTCCTTACAATTAAAGCAATAAAGAAAAATAAAAGAACTGAAGATGTAGCTCGATTTGAAGGGCCACACTAAGAGCTTTGTTTGCTTCCTCACTAAGTTATGTGACGGCTTCAGGTTACCAGTCTCCTGTCCATCTAACAATATTAAATGACATGCAATGATGCAGTTTTGCATTATTTTTGCATATTTCTGTATAATATTCAGATGAGGAAGCAGATGCTTAGGAAGTCAGGTGCCTCACCTCAAGCCACACGGTAGAGCACAAGTGAGATGTAGTGTAGTCCAGGACCTTCCTTCAAGGCACATAACTGCTCAGACTGAATAAAGAAAAGTCCCATCCTCAGGCACTGCATAGGTTTAATAGCTGTGAAGCTAAAACTTCATCCTAAACTGCACCTCAAGGAACCTCAGGATCTGGGATGCTAAACAGGGTCAAAGGCAACCTGTGGCTCTGAGAAAGACAGGCACGTCAGCTGCTGATTTCTTTTTTTAATTGGAAAATTTTTTATTCATATTTTTTTATCAAGCTGCTGATTTGTAAGATAAAGAGATCTGGGATTCGTATTGAAGGCCAACGTTTTCAAAAGACATTCAAATTTATCATTCCTGGGGCCACTCTTAAAGATTCCAATGGAACAAATGGTTACTAGTAAGACATGGGAGGATAGATGCTACCAGTGACAGGCAAGGCCTGGCCAACGACATTTCCTGAATCCTAGCTTCTAGCTTCTGTCCACTAGAGTTCGCTCGGGAATGAATGAACTTTCCATCTAAAAACCTTATTCTTTTTATTTGTATTTTTATTTATTTATTTATTTGCTTTTTTTTTAGGGAAAGGCCTATCTACAGGGTGCTCAGGATCTCACTACTAGATTGGACTCAGTGATCTGCCTGTTCACAGCCTCCCAAGAGGTAGGATTACAGGTGTGCACCCTTGTTGTTTGTCAGACAGCAAGTTCACACTGTCATTCATTCATTCATTCATTCATTCATTCATTCATTCATTCATTCATTTATTTGCTCATTCGCTCATTCACTCACTTACAGTCTGGACTGAAAAACCCAGTTACTGGACAACTTTTCATATTGTTCACATCATCTTGCCTTTCAGTCACTTTTGGTAGAATGAGCAACAACAACACAGGGTGGAATACAACCCACGATACAGTGTGTAAGGCACTCTTATTGTTAATCATGCAGTTCCCTGGCAAACTGAGACAGTTCACTTCGCCAAGCCTGTGTTGCCTAAGTTCAGATCCATGCTATCCAGTTCTGTGTTTGCACTCAGGTAATCACTGGCTAACCAATGGGTCTCTAGGGTCACCGAATGAGCCATCTTGTTATCAGATGAAGCAGGAATCTAATGATAATTGTGTAACCAAGATCTTGATTATGATACTAATCAAAACATTTGCCATAACAATGTCAATTATCATTAAATAGCATTTCCTTACTCACAGCACGGGAACCAAGCCAATCATATAATAAACCACCCACGATGGAGGGAGGGGATGTTGCATTTGTTCTGGAGAAGTACCACATAAAGTAAACTACAGAGAATTATTTATAAACTGATGCAATTATTTGTGTGTGCTTTGTACAATTTTTCTGGGTCCATTAAATACACTTCTCTTAATTGCAAAAGAGAATCTGTCATTTATTTAATAATGCAAGTGATTACAAAATGTACCCATTTAAAAATATAGCCCTCTCTTCAGCACAGGCAGGTAACAGCTTCATAGAATTTTCTTATAATTGTTATTTCTTTAATAACAGTTCCTAACTGGTTTAGAACTATGCTTAGCCAGTGAATGGATTTTAATTTTGTAGATTCCCATTCTAGAATCATAGAATTATTTTCCAGCACAGAGGTCTTTTTATTCATGTTGATTTAAATTAAGTCAAATTAGTCCTCATTTCAATATTGACAAAGATCTGGCTTGACAGCAAGTGTAACCTCGGGCTTCCTCCCAAGGCCATCTTATGACTGGCTCTGGAGGAGAGCTGCGACATCAGAAGCTCTCCTACTGAAACTGAGGCAGAGAGCAGGGAAAGAGCCTCAAACTGTGGTTCAGTATATCTGTTAGGCAAAAACAAGGACTGTTCAATGTTCAGGTAACTCCAGACCTTGTGTTTCACTTGTTCTAAGGAATTGCCCTAGGTGGAAGTGTTGAAAAGAACATCAAAACACCAGCTTTTGAGGTAAGCATGATATTTTAGGCACACTGTAATGAACCATAAAGGTTTGTCTGAAAGGTGATAGGGGACGTGGGTGGTAAAATCTTCATGGTAGGAGGACAAGGTACATCCATTTCTAAAAGTTTCTATGGCTTGAGCTTATCTAGGTATTGGGTCTAAACCCCAAACTGAAAGGAATTTCTAATCCAGTTCCTTTCAGTCTGGTACTGAATTTTTAATCTTTTATATCATTTGTATGAGATTTCTGTTTTTTTTTTCTTCTATGTATTTTGTTCAGGGTCTCACTATGCAGGTCAGACTCATAGTGATTCCTCTGTTTTCAGCCTCCCCAGTGCTGGGATCATAGGCATGTGCCACCATGCCCAGACTCGGGTGCTGGTTCAGTGCATCCTTGGGGAACGGCCAGCACAGCATGTAGGATGGGGGATCAAATGCTGGTCCCTACATTTGCCAGAGCAGGCACTTAGTCTGCTGAACTATCTCACTGGCCCTTTTTTTTCTAAAAATAAATATTTAAGTGAAAAGAAATGATTACTACAAACAAGTTGCATGTCTTCATTGTCCAGATGAGCATGCATAGATCCAAATGTGTCAGATGATTTGTACAAAAGCTATAAACTTGCTTGAGTAGCCCAAAATACAGCTTCTTCTCTCACTGTTCTGTGCTTTTCCATTGCTCCTCTCCTCTAACTTCATTTGCCACATTTAAAATGCCTTACATCCACTTGTCCATGAGCTTGTGCACACAGTCATGGCCACCAACACAGGAGAGGTGCATCGTGTTCCTCACAGGTTGGATTCTTTTCCATCAAGCCTTGGTCATAGCCACTTTGAAGGCTCTAAACCTCTATTCTGCTTAGTTCTGATGTGTCAACCAGAGCTCAGATCATTTCATTAGAACTCTGGGCAAGGGGACCACTTTGTTGTGCAGGATTATTAGGAAATAAAATCTGTGCTTCCAAATACAAAGCACATAAAGGCCAAGGGGCAAACCGTGTGAAAAGATACAAAGCATGACAATGACACATTACCATTCACTTCTGAAAGAGACATAATGCCAGGGCTCTGACAAGTGTTACAGTATGTACCTAGTTTGTTGGCATTTGCACTGTTTAGGGGCTCCACTGCAGAAGGTAATGTCAGTTTCAGCTTTTTGATATTTAAAGGCAGGTGGAAAAATTACAATCATACCTAGATTGAAACAAGGAAGGCTGCTACCCTGGCGAGGCATCCACTGCTTTTTAGGCTTCTTCTGTATTTGTCTCCACACAGTCACCTGCCATGAATAATATATTCTGTTTAATTTCAACACATTGGGAATAACAGACAAGTTTATTTCAGACAACTCTTCACTGCTCCTTAATGCTAAATACTTTCACAGAAGACACATTTGAAAACACCTGCAAATATCTCACAGAAATATACAGAGAGTCATAAACCATTTGCAGAGGGGGACAGTGACCATTTGGAACAATAGGCAAGTGTCTTTTGGAGATGCGTCAACTTCAAAGTAGTAACTTGGAGGGACAGCACTTTTGCCATGAAAATTGTGGTGTTTTGAGAGGTTTCAAAGTGTGGTTGCCACATACAACAAATTATGAATAGTATTTAAATATGACAGGCTTATTAACAGCCTGAAAAACATGTCAACTTTCAGTCTTGACAAGTTCACTAGGATGATTCCAGCAAGGACTAGTAATTGAAATGAAAAGATCATGAGATCTTATTTTTAGTAGCTGCATTAGTGCAATGGAAATTGAACTTTGGTCTAAAATCAAGAAGAGAGTTAAGATAATTGTACTACTAATTTCTATTAGTCCATTGAAAGGAACAGGTAATGCTTATATTGTTCAACCAGTTCTGCTTGCCTGTATCTGGTAATCTGAACAACTGCTTTAGAGATAACAATGTGCCATTTAACAACCATTGTTAACTTTCTATCATGCTGTTTTGAAGTTCTGTATCATTTTTATTGCTTTGTTCTTTCTCTAAAATCACAAAAATTTCAGAATTAAAAATAAATAAATAAATTTGAGAAACTTAGATTCTCATTGGCCAAATATCAATACTTGTTTGAATGGCTGGGAAAAAAGGTTTTAATTAAACTAACACTCAAGTAACTTGATTGTTTCTTTATTAAAGTTCATTAATGTGATAAGCCTTAAAGTTCAAGCACAGTATATCTTGAAAGATTAATGCAAATACTTGGAATAGGCTTACTCTCTACTATAGAATCACCCCACACTCTGTGGAATGTGTGGCTTCTCTGGTCACATGCTAATGGCCCCAAGGACATGGGCACTAGCATGGTAGAAAGAAAGATATGCCACCTGCATTTCCAGACACCTCTTGAGGGAAGGCAAAGAGGTTCTGCCTACAGTTGAACCTTTACCTGACTTTTAGAAACTCACAGATGAATGTGATATGCAAGAGTAAGGACCAGCTGTGCTTAGCATTCATTGTGTGACCTAGAACAGATCTTAATCTCTAAATTTGTGGAGTGAGAATAAGAAAGCTGGTGAGATTATTGTTAATGTAGTTGTGATATATACGCATGTATTATTTTCTCAAGAATCACTTCATAAATATCAGCAAACAGTAAATAACTAATTAACTTCTCTAGTGTCTTTCTCTCCTTAAGATCAAGTTATCTTGCAACAGGCAAGGCTGCACTTGTGGGCTAGGCGGCCTGGAGTGTGGAGCTGGAGCTGCTGTGTGAGGATGGGAGCAGACAGTCAGCCACACCTCGTGACTGCCCCATCAGCAAAGCACAGTCCTTAGATCTCACCAATCTCTCATTTGGTTGCCGTTCATTGGTGTGGCTCACTCAACGTGTCCAGCGAAGGATTTTTATTTCTTGCACATTGGCTTGTGCTCAGCCATAAAATCTAAGGAGCAGGTATAACTTTCAGGTCTTGTCATTCCAAAAGTTCCTTGGGAAAAAATGAAAAATAAATCAAACTCCATAAGTCAATGGCCTTTGTCTAAAAGTTTGACTTCTGCCTTTGGGAAGCATCCTCTCAAATCATCCCTTTGGTCTATTGGTTGGTGCTTTGGGGTGTTATAAATGCAGGATTCTCATACCACATCTTTGATTATGTGTATTTCTAAATAACACTATCACATATTAGAAATCTATTAAGCATTTTTATTTTTAATGTCGTTTATCTTAAGTTAGCTCATTAATCTGAAAGAGCTTCCCAGAGAACCAGACAGGGTCCGGTATGTGTCTGCTCAGCTCTTAACCATTCTGCAAATATCCTGCCATGAAAGTTGGAAAGGAAGTCTCGGTCCTCAGTGAGTCCTTGGAAATGAGAATCATACCAGAACAAAAGACTGCCCACTGTAGGATGAACTGGATCCAAGCTTTGACACCCATTTAGCAAAATCTAGAATGAGGCTGGTTGGTTCAACAGGTCCTTAGTTACAACTGATAGGAGAAAGAAGTTCCATTGTTCTGCAGCACACAGGGTGATGATAGATAACAATACTCTAGTATATATTTAAAAAAATAAAGGGAACTATTTGCCACAGAAATAGTACGTGTTCAAGAAAATCAATATGTTTATCTTGATTTGAAAAGTACATAATTCACACATGCATGAGATGTTACAAGATACATCATCAACATACACAGTTGTTATATCAACTTCAAAGAAAGAGAGAGAGGGAAAGACAAAAGAGGGGGAAGAGAGAAAGAGAAAGAGAGAATTGGAGAAGAGAGAGAGAAAGGGAGACAGAAAGGGAGAGAGGGAGATGGGGAGAAAGGAGACAGTTCATATTGTTAGAACAAAACCACAAAGACCAAAAACTGCATGATACACAAGATAGTGAAGCAGATTAATAGTAGTACTAGTAACAATAACTGCTATAATAATTTCTTTGAGCCAAATGTTCTAAGAAGTTGACTTAACTCTCACAGTAACACTTTCAAGGAGACATCATTGTTGTTCCTATTTCATAAAAAAAGAATTGAACCCTGGGAAAATCAGGCAGCTCCCTTGGTATCAGGTCATATAATCAGCAAGTGATAGACCTAGGATTTGAATGAAGTCCATCTGGCTCAAGACATTAGTTCAGATAAAATCTGAATTCACTGCCTAGAGGAATGGTCAGGAAGTCCTCACAGAAAAGCTGTCCCTGATGTGATCTTTCAAGGGTAGATAGGGCTCTCCAAGTAGGTAAGCCAGGAAGTGATATGCTAGGTAGAAGGGCAGAATTGTAATTGCCTTTAAAAACACAGCCATACTCAGAAGATGCAGTGATTTAACAGAATGAGGAGAGTTTAAAGAAACCAATAAGGTGCAGCACCTCAGGCTTTAGTGAGAGAGGAAAGAGTCCTTACCACCCCAGTACCTCATAAGTAAAGGCACAAGGGAACAGAAAAGCTGCCAAGAACCACAGAGAATATCTGAATGGAAAGGAACAGTGGACAGGAACTTTTGGTAGCCAACTCGCAGTGACCAACCATGGCACGACTAGGGAATATGCCCCAACGTCATCCTGTTCCCACTCATAAGGCTTGCTGCTCATTGGTTGAAGTCAGGTGTACACCTGAGGACCAATGAATCCACAGGTACTGCCCGTCAGGGTCAGCCTCCCTGGAAGCAGGGAAGGGTGGGAATGGTGGTCTGGAAGCTGCACAGAACACGAGACCAATACCTTAAGAGAGACTTTGGGCATGTTTTTGAATGATTTGGACAAACTTAACTTGGGATAATTTCCAAAGGTCAAGAGCAGTGACCGTCAGTAGAATCCCTAACACTGCCTGGAGAGAAGATCATGAAGCTGTGGTTATGTCTGATGGGAATCTGCTCCCAGCTGTTTCTGAAATCTGATCCCACACAAATACAGTAGTAACTTAATACTCGTTCACATTGGATGGGTTTAAAAGCAACTTTTTTCAATTGCCCCTAACTTAATTAATATTCTCATAATTAGCCAGGAGACTTCCTGAGTGAAGATGAGATATCTAGATGCTTTCTGCTGTTGGTGAATTGTCTCAGCACAGAAACAGGCTTACGCTTCTTTCAGGCAGAGAAAATAAAATAAGTTATTTTCATCTGCTTCTAATTCAAAAGTAGACAGAGTGAATTTGATTCAGCATTACAAAAAAATCACCTTTGGCTGAGATCAGGCATGGAAAAATTCAACCCCAAAGGACAGAAATTTGGAACATAATATGTAACCAAAGAGGTGGCCCAGGTAAAAAAGAAGGAAGACTATTCCATCAAATCTCTAAGTAATCTGAGCTTACCTATTCACGATCATTTTTGCAAATAGTCTAAGGAGATTACGATGTACCACCAACGAAGATGGAAGAGCCACCTTTACGGAGAAGCCAGGAAGGGTTTAGAAAAGCGAACTACTGAACAATGAGTGTAATAACTAACATTTGGATTTGTCTAGAAACGCTAACAATCACATATTTTTACTCTCTGTATAATGTTCGTTTATTATTAGTCTCATTTTATGCAGAAAGAAACTGAATTTTTTAAATATTCAATGAATTTTCCAGGGTTTTATATCCAATAAATGACATTGTTGAGTTATGAGCTCAGATCTTTTTGATTCTACAAGACAGTGTTTGTGATTCACAAAATTAAAAATGAGAGTAAATAATAGTAATACCACAATAGGAACAGTTGCCTCCAAGAATTTGAATTATTTAATTAGAATATCTAATGAACATCACACATCACCTCTTGGGTGTACAAGTAAAGTCTCTTTCATTTTGTTTCTTAACTTCATATATGTCCTATATCCAGCTTTCCATTACTTCTACAGAGTTTGTAAAATAACCAAAGCAAGGTGAAGGGCCCAGACTATGTTGAAGGAGGGGTGTCTGAGAAGTCACGATTAGCCCAAGGCAGACAGGACTCCAGAAAAGTTTTGAAGAAAAGCACTGCTGGGACACAGCACTGGACCTGAACTTTGCTGACTTCCTAATAAATTCAGGACTATTCACTGGAGTACCACATCCTGAAAAGTGTGTGTCATCAATGGATGCAAATTAGATATGGTGTTAGCTAGAGTAGATGTAACATATTCAATTAATACAGGTAAAATATGCATTAAATCAATTAGATGTTCAGTCTAAGGCATTTGTTGAGATGAGTGTGTTTACAGTATTTATTGAATTTACTTATAATCTATAATGTATTTATTGACTTTGTCTAAAATATGGAATATGTCTGCTATTCTGAAATAAGGTACTTATGTCTTCAGCATATCAAAAGTCCTAAAAAAATGTTAGTTGCTGAGTTTTTGAATGCATGAGTTAAATGTTTCCCTGATCTGTACTCTCAGGGCTAGATAACCTTGATCAGCTGCTTATTCAGGATTTTATATTTATAAACTGCACTACCAATTTGTTTGAAAAGGTTGGCCTCGTCAGTGAACTGAAGTGCCAAGTCTGTCCCTGTCTGCTCCGTCTTTGTGGTGGTGTGTGTGTGATCCTGCTGGTCATGGCACAAGAGGCTGCGGTAGAGCTGCTTGCTGTTTGCCCCACTCAAGTGACATGGGGAAGACCTGGAAGAGAAAATGGTTGGTGGGAAAAGATGTGCCCTCACAAGAAACCCTGGCCATAGTAGGGAGCCTCCTCTCCCTCATTTTTCTAGCAGACCATACTCCTAGAAACTTCCTAAGCATAATCCTTGAAACAAATTCTCTCTATCTTCCTAGGAAGCACTAGGCAATCTGAAGTTGGAGGGACCATCTGGCCTTGACATTGGGCCACTGGTCTGCTTTGGTGCTGCCTCATCAATCTACTGAAGTGTCCACTCTGACAACTGCAAAAGCAGAGGCTTTGTCTCCAGAAGAATCCTCAGTGAAGTTCACATTGTGTTGTGAGAAAGAGGAATCTGTGGTTTTCAGGATGCCTCTTGGGCTCACACAGCACTACTGTACAGAAGCTTGGCATTGATTAGCATCCTTCGTTGAGGTTGGGGTGCTGACTTATAGGAGGAGAGGAGAGAGCCCGAGCGAGCTGAGCCCAGAGCAGCACAGAACCATCAGAGGGTGGGATAAGGGCAGTGTTCTTCATCCACCCAGGCAGAGGAAGAGAGGGGAGGTCAGGCAGACACTGTTGAGTTACAACATAGAAAGGAGATGGATTGATGGAAGTCAGCGGTGTGATTAGAGAGAATTCCTGAAACAATTGAATCTGTTTGCCAATTTCTCAGTTTAACTTCAACTCAGCCCTGTCTTCAAAGATGGCATGGCCTCCTGGGTAATTTGTGACTAAAGGTACATTTCTCTAACATTTTCTAGTCTTGTTTCAGCCTTCCCAGCGCTGAGATTACAGGGGTGCACAGTCAGATCGTTTGCTAGTCAGACACTTAATTGAGTGTTCAGATACCATTATCAATTAACAGAAAAGAAAAAAATCACTTTATAAACATTCAAGTAAAAGAATATAGAAAAATATAATAAGAGTGTAATAAAAACTGCACAACTTTTTTTTAAAAAAAAACAACTAAAATTTAAAGCTCTTATAAGGTATTACTTTTGAAGTTTTTAGGTGGACAGTTTGGGAAAGATTTATTTTTCTCTCTTAACTTATCATGGTGGATGTAAATAATAAGTAGCTTGCCTAACTTATGGAATGTGTTTTTGTTATGCTCACGATGTTCTTGTCAAATTGGTAGAAAAATTGCCTCATTGATGAAATCTGAATAACCAGTCCTATCTTGGGTGCTGTAGTCTGTTCCTTTATGCAGAAAGAATGTGTAAAGTGTGCAATCCACAGCTTTCTAACAGATGAATAGGAAGGGAAGTATCTGACCCGGCTCAAGCCATTGAATCCCAGGGACCAGCACCCCTGTGTAGACAGCACTGTAGACAGCTTCCCTCAGAATGAAAGACTGGTATAAAATGTGATGCATTCAAGGGGTTTCTCTTTTTGATAAATGCTAAAACAATGACAAAGTATCTATAAATTTGATTTACTTAAAATTTATCAGCTACTAAAATTTCAAGCTGAAATTATGAAAAAACTAATACACTTCTAGAGATGATGTAATAAAAAAAAATGTAGCCAAGCATTTAGGAGAAAGGATCAGCATCTGAAAAGAGGAAAGCAGGGACCGTGAGCCTGGGGGAGTAAGAAGGCAGAAGTTAAGGAGGAGGTGCACAGTGCCTGACCTGCCTGCCTTGCCTGTGGGCAGTGTCAGGTTAGGTGTGTAGTTGCGTGTACTTGTGTTGACATCACCCTTTTTGGGACTTTGGGCTCTTGATTAATTAACCCTATGATTTGGGTAATGGGATTGTTCTTTTAATTTGTTAAACGCATTGGACTGGAGTATAATATTAACTGATGCAATCTGATTAGGACACTGTCCTTATATTATGACAAATGGTTGGTTATCTATGTGTGTACTTAAGGGATGGGTAAGTTCCTCACATTCAGACAGCTCTGTAGTTGAGGGAATGACCACTCCTCACACAGGGACTCACAGCCCATTGGAACAACATGGAGGGAGTGTCTAGGAGGGAGTGTCTCGAGGCCCTGGGAGATTCACCAGGCCTAGACACTAGGGCTGCATAGCTGACAGCTGCTGATGACAATTTTGTTCCTTTCCTGATGGAAAAGGAAATGTTCAGTGTTATGAGATCTGGCTATAGCTACATGTGTGTACATTTCTTCTCCAGAAAGAAACTCAGCATCCCTCTCTACTACGCACTGTGTACTTTCGAGTCCAGAAAGGCAAGTAGTGGTAATAGTAGAGGTAGTGAGCCCTCTCCATTTGTCCTACTGGGGCTGTCTTTTCTTTTATGTATTTGGTACAGGATCCCACCATGCAGCTCAGTCTGGTAGTGATCCTCTTCTTTCAGCCTCCCCAGTGGTGAGATTACAGGGGTGCACCACCATGCCCAGACTCAGTGGCAGGCTCAGGGAGTGTGGAGGTGGGGCCAGTGTGGCATGTGGTACCAGGGATAGATCTCCAGCTCCTGAGCTTGCCTAAGCAGACACTTAGTCCTCCAAGCTATCTCACCAGCCCCCTATTGGATCTTGTAGTTGGACAGTGACATTAAAATTTGTGTGTGTCTTCACCTTCCTCATCTAATGTGTGTAGTCTTAGTTATTTGGAGAAAGATATTATGATTATAGATTCATCTCTGATTTAGGCAGTCAAGGTCCGTACTGATAAAGCATATTTGTCAGCCTATTACACTGCAGAAATTTATCCATTAATTTGGAGAATAAAGTTGATAACAATGTAGCAGTAGATTGCCATTAGCATTTGGAATAATAAAATTGAGTTCCTGATATGTATTACTAATTTATTTAACAAGACCTTTAACCTATCCAAAAGTTGCATTCATTCATAATCCCTTTTCAAGGACATCAGAATAACAATTACTGGATTTTGTTTTCTTAACTGTGAGACAGTGATAGCCACTCTAAAATGTCCTCAGATAGTGGTGTTGTATGCTTTAACATGTTATGTATCAGCTATGCTTTGCACATTGCTGAAGTTTTCATCTATTTCAAAACAAAAATATTTTTATAATTGATCCTTCATAGTTCTCTTTCCTCACTTGTCTAAAACTGTTCAAGTTTACTTTTTAAAAAAATTAAGCTTACTTTTTATAGCTGTATATACGTATGTAAATATATGCTTGGAGTGAAAAGAAGAAACTGAACTATACTCAGACTCCTTGCAAAGCCTTTCCTTTGAGGCAAGCTCTCCCTAAGTCACTAGATTCTCAGACTTGGATTAAACCTATTCTCTTCCTGTCTCTGTCTCCCAGAGTGTGAGGATTATAAGAGTATATTGCCACACCCAGTCTAGTAACAACTTAAGTCAATATCCAATGTTCTATATGCTAGCTGTGCATGTCTATGATGGTTCCATCTCCAGACATTCCAGTGGCAACACATCATAGGGCTCAATAAAATGTTCATAGGACATCCTGGGAAGAGGGTGCTGAGAGAAAGCACCCCTGACTCCAACATCCTCCTCCCTCCCTCTGCAGCACAAGCCATTGCTAGTGAAGGAAGGCTGGTGCATCTGGAGGGCCACCTGGCCTCTATGGCAAATTCAGTTCAGGTGGTGGTTCAGTGGGGGCAGAGCCGAGAACTCAAGTGCAGAGGGAACTGCTTTGTCTCTGAGGCCCCAAAAAGGCCTGGAACTCTGTACTTTCTAGAGTGATAAGTTCACAAGATTATCTGTGGTGAATGATGCCTTGCACAGCTGCTTTTCTTTTTTACCATTCTAGGGACACTTGCCTGTCCAGCTGATCTTGGGGACATGAAGGGAAGCTAGATTCATGTGTGGACTGCACTGCTCCCAGAGGTTACAAGGAGATCCAAAAGCCAATTTGTTCTTCAATGGTCCCTAAAGATAAAGACTACATTGTCTTCCCCAGTTTCCTGGTTTACTTGTCTAAAACTCATTACAGTTTATCTGGACTTCCCAAGGCAGAAGCACTCTAAGGAGGTGAAGACAAGTGCTAACTCAAGAGCATAGGCAAACTCAGCAGGAAAGCCTAATATAATTGTCAGGAACAAGCAGCTCCTTTTCACTTTTGAAGTACTAATAGTGAAAAACATCACTACAGGAATTTCATCTACAGTATTAGTGCTCTCAAGTGAGCAAAATAAGAATATAAGCAGAAATGTCTTGAATTTGGAAACACAGCCATACCTTTTAAAAATTCAGAACTTTGAAAAACATAGGCCTTGTTTTAAACAGGAATGTAAATCTAAGAAAAAGATAGGTCGTACCCGAACAGGCACAGATAGAGAACCCATGTGCAAAGGTGAGAGATAGGACGGTGAGGGGTGAGAGGTGAGGCATGGGACTGTGGCTTTAAGGCCCACATGCAAACAGTAAAAGTTCTAGAGAAAAGAAAGGAACAAAGAGGGGAGGAGCAATAATGTGGGTGATGGAAAGAAACTTCCCAGATGCAAGGATTTGAAAGGACTTGAGAGTCAACCTTCAAGGTCCACTGAGCCAACTTAGTCTTAGACTGAATTAATGGAAGACACCCATGTAGAATATGGGTGAATCTGAGGCAAAGGGGGTGGGTGAGAAGCTTCCAGCAGTAAGATCAAGACACTGTCAAATAACAAGGCATTGGATCAGTGTTAGAGTTCCCACTCAATGGTCTAGAGAGCCAAAGATTATGAAGTAGCAGTGGCTACTCAGAAGCAAAGGAAAGCAGTGCAAGCAAGTGCCATTTTTCTGAGGAAATGTTCAGGAGAATATTTTAAATAATCATCAATTGATTCACAAAAGCAAGAAAAAGATGAAGAAAAGTAAGAAATACTGCTCACAACAGATTATGCATCATTGAGAAATGTCCAAACAAACTTGCAATGCAGCTGATGAATAATTACTTTGCAAACTGAAGATGCAGTCTGTTATAGGAGCAAATAAACTAGTACCTTGGAACTCAAGGTTGTCACAATGAAATCTAAGAGTCAGCGATAAGATTGGGGCATGGGGTCATGACAGCGGAAGGCCCGTTCCATGGTGCTGAACTGCAATGACATGAGGAAGAGTGAGTAACCTGCCTCTCATATTCAACAGTAGAGGAATAAAGGTTTCATTAGAATGGAAAGGTTCAAGGTAACTGGTGCCATCGATGAACACACTGAAAACTCCCAATTATGAGCGGGGAGAAGGAGTGAATAGAAACTTGATTAAACCAGAATAAAGGAAGACATAGCATTGCCTCTATCTGTAAGTGGAGGTCCTCTTCCTTGACCCAAGAAGCATGAATGGTGTTAATGTTGCAATCGAGCAAGTGGCGTGCAGAAAAGCCAAACATTTTTGTAAGTGAAGGAGTTTCTATGTGCAATCTCCCAGACATCCTCAAATTAATTAGTCCACATGCTATGCTGTACAATCTGATTTGGGAGTGCAGCTAAGCTTATCTCTTGGATGTCAACCAAGAAGTGGTGGCCCCATGTTGGCCCTGTGATGTGGAGCTTGCTCTCTAAGTACTCACAAGCAGATTGTGTTTTGTGAGTGACAAGAAGCACATGTCAATTTGGCACCAGGTAGGGTGAGATTCTAATTCTCTCTTCCTTTCACTTCCTGTGTAGTTTTAGAGAAGTTATTACCTTTCAGCATACTTCAGTTTCCTCCTCTAGTGATGTGAAGGTGCACCATAGATGGTAGTTGTAAGGAGAGGGTCTGTTAAGGATTGCTCAGTTCTGTGGAAAATTCTGGCACACACAGATCAGACACACAAGGCATATCAGTGTGTCGATCTTTCTTCCTTTCTGGTCTTCTACATTCACTCAATACAACTTGTCAAACAACATTCATAAGTGGAGTAAGACACGTAATTCCAGGTTGTCACAGCCAGGAAGAGCATGGGCAGACAGAGAAGCACTTGTGCTCCGGAGAGTTTCCCACACCTTGTTGTTGCAGCTTCTGTGGTGCCGAGGGATATAAAAGTGTGCACCTGTGTAAACAGCTCATTCCATGCCAATTGAATGTATCCAAAGACAAGACTTCTAACTCAGCCATATCAATTTAAACTTCCTCTCCTGTCCATCTGAGCATTGTCTGTTTGGTGGCAGGCTGTACTGTAAGCGCAGGTTTGATAATAATTTGTATCTCATAGTTATGATACTGCCTAGATTCAATTAAGTATTAAGATAATTGAATAAAATTCATCTGTCCTCTAGTTCTCTAGTTCTTTTGCTGTGCCTTTTTACTTGGTCATTTTAAAATAAATCTTTAGTAATTGTGCTGGTATTTCAGATAAGTTCATTTGAACATATGCTTAGTGAGGGTGATAATGTGTCAAAAAGGAGCATTTCAAAGACAGACGAAATGCAATTCCTGATCAGACAAAAATGCAGATTTTGATGAGAAGTCAAGAAAAGAAAGAAACTGTGGAAGATGCTAACAGAAAATGAGAGCATTAGAAAGGCAAGAATGACATACTTTTAACTTGGACCCTACAGAGCTTGGGAGCAGGTAATCTGTGAGTCTGAGATGAGAGGGAGATGGATTTCAACAGATGAAATGAGTGGAGTGGAGTGGAGTGGAGTGGAGTGGAGTGGAGTGGAGTGGAGTGGAGTGGAGTGGAGTGGAGAGGAATGGAGTGAAGTGAGTGGAGAAAATAGAGGTGTAAAGAGGGACAAAAGGCAGTGTACTCAGTAATATTGGCAAATGGTAAGAGAAGCCAAAGAAGAGTGGTACAGCGAGATATATGACCACTTGTGCTTGTAGTTCCTAAATAGTAGAAGCCACCTTCCTTGAGAGTTTTTGGCACTAACTCTGCCAGTGGCCTGGCCTCTGTGGTCCTTTTACTATTTCTTGATCAGAAGATTCTATGATTCTGATTTTACCTGGAAAACTCCCAATGGAAGGATTTACTTAAGGAAGAAAATTAACAATGCGTTTCTAGAAAAAGGTAGTTTTGAAAGAAAATATTTATTATTTTCTCTGCTGGGAATCATTCCTACAGATTGTTTTAAATGATTCAGCCCTCTTTATGTGTCAAACCTGTCACTGAATAGATTTACTTGATCACTTCTATAGAATTTATCTTCTTTCCAAGACTTCATAGAGTCCAGATACAGTATCTTTGTTTTAATTAATTTTATTGAGAAACAAGTAGCAATGAGACAGTTTCAAAACCAATTAGTAGGACAGTTTCAATAATTAATACATTGCATATTGTTGTCTTCACAGTGATTATTCATAGTATAAGATGCAGACATGATATCCTGTCCAAACACTATTAGTAAAAATCTTTCTTCTCATTGAATAAGTGAAAGTAGCTGTATAGCTATCTTAAATATTTTCTTTTGTATTTTAGGGAAGGGTCTATAGGGTGTTCAGGGTCTTACTACTAGATTGGACTCCTAGTGATCCGCCTGTTTGCAGCCCCCCAGGTGCTGGGATTACAGAAGCACACCACCATGCCCAGTCTCAATTGCTGTCTCAGTGCACCCAAGGGGCAGGGCTGACACAGCAGGCCCTGGGATCAAACTCCCAGCCCCTGCATCTGCCTAAGCAGGCACTTTAATCTGCTCAGTATTTGGCTGGCCCTCTAGAAATTCTTATTGATAATTCTCTCTACCTCGGCTGGTTCCTCCGCTGTCATGAAATTCCTAGTTGTTATTTGGGTTTATACTTCTGCATTCATCCCACAAAAACATAGAAAATCACTTAGAAGTGATCACAGAAAAGGAATCAAGTGCACACCCAGTTGAACAAAAATGTCTTTGCTTTTGACAAAGGCCAAGTGAAGAATCAACCTCTGGGCTGCCTATGCCTTTATAATTATGAATTAGTAGTTAGAGTTTTATAACTGCAAAGTCAATTGAAGTAGTATTTTCAGGGTGCTTCTGATGCATTTACAGAGTAACATAGAGGAGGCCATATCTGCACTGTGAAAGAAACTGAGATATCAAAAATTGTTCTAATGTACTCAGTCTACTGAACCAATAACAAACACTGGAGTATATTTGACTCAGTTGTGACATGTGATGCTAAAGACTGCATGAAATACTTAGGAAGTACTAAAGAAATCAGTAAATCCTATAGCAATCTGCAGATAAAAACTCATAGAGACTCAGCTGTTAAAATAAAAGTGACATATGGTATTAAAACATAATGCTGCTTTCCAGTTCACCAGCCACCAGGAACATATTGGGTACGGCCAAGCCTTCCACTGTGTCAGGAGATGGAAGGCAAGAAAGACAAGCTGGCTGGATCCCAGGTTTGTTAGGGGTGCTCTGTGCTGCTTCCTGCTTCCAACAAGAAGACACAAGGTTCCTCAAGCAGAGCCTCGGAGTCAAAGGTCTGCTACATCAGCAAACAGGATGAGTCCCTGCTGAACAAGTGCAGATTCTGAATGTTCAAGTGGGGGAACTTGGACCAGTGTTCTGATATTGCAGAGATCTACCTTTCCCATCTGCAGAAACAGTGGTATGATTTTGGCACTTATGTGAACGGAGTGAGTTAATGCTTATCAGGAATTTACACCAGAGCTTGACACAAAAATTTTCCATTAAAAATATTTTAAAATAAAGTCCCTTTAAGAGTTAAGTATGTGTATGGATTTGTTCCTGAGCTTAAGTCAATGTTTTTCACTGAGTACTGTGCCTCTTGCTTAGATCCCACCTACCCTGAGAGGTCATCTCTGCCTCTCGGCCCTTCAGTGATCATTCTTGCCTCAGAAGAAGAAAGGAAATGAGCATTTGGGAATAATCGTAATGTGCTTGCAGTTGTAGGTATGTCATCTTATCTCACAGTGGAGCAACGAAGTTGTCCTTCTCAGTTGCATTTGACTTGGGAGGCAGCTTCCCTTTGTCTCTTTTCTTAGTGTTAGTCTGAACATGTATAAAATGTGGACAATGAGCTTTTTTCTCAAAACATCCCATTACCAGAAGCTGTGAAATGATGTTACTGTATAGTGGAGGGGGAAAGTCACAAGCCAGGCCAGTGCTCTAGAACAGATCTGCTTCAGATGAACTGAAAGTCTCACTTAGAGAAAGCTCGCACAATGCTTCTTACACAGCCTGTGTAGCCACCAGCATATCCAAGAAGGCCAGGTGCTGTCACCGAGATCAACCCTGGTGCTGCTCCTTCCCATCTGCCTCCTGGAGGAAGGCATCATGGCTCAGTGGCTTCTCCACAGTGGTCAGAGGAAAAGCACTTCCGTGATGAAGTGGTCTGGTAACCACAGGCTCTAGAAAATTCTTCTAGTCCTCTCTGCTGTGTAGCCCAATCCATGACTCACATCTCTGAGGCTGGGTGTGGCATGAAGCCTGCCTTTATTGACAGTGCAGAGTATTAACTGGCACACTCATGAAGGCAACAGATGGCAAAGGAGTGCACTTCACTGCCTGAGGCTAGTGTCTCTGGTGTCCTATTACAGGGATATGATACAATAAGGAACTAATATACTCCTTGGTGAGACACACATAGAAGTTCTCCAGTACTCAAAATAGTAACTATGTCACTTCAGGTTGGAGAAGCTTGTGGTATCAAGAGAAAACAGGAGAGAGACAGAGACAGAGAGACAGAGACAGAGAGCATATATATATATGCTCTCTCTCTCTCTCTCTCTCTCTCTCTCTCTCTATATATATATATATATATATATATATATATATATATATATATATATATATATATATTTGCAATTTGAGTTAGCTTGGCTTGGGATTAGATTCCTAATTCTTCAACCATCATTGGCCTTTGATGCACTTCTGGGTGCTTTTCATCCAGGCTCTTGATTTTTCTCATTTCTGTTAATTTCATAGAAATTAATTTGAGTATATAAGATGCACCTGACAGATAATGAAACTGTGACATCACTTCAGGCTAGTCACATCAACAGAGAATAGAAGTAGTCCATGTAATTACTGTGGGAGGCCCACAGCAAGCAGTCCTGCAGAGCTCCTGAGTGTCACAGCAAGCAGCTACTCCTGTGTAGCCCTTCGCTATTCTTCAGTGCATTGGAAATCTGTTCCTTCCTTATTCCCCCTGTGTGTTAGACTTTGCTACACCTTCTGAAATACACCCGCTCCTAAAAGAAGAAAAAGAGAAGAGACAGCGCGGCTGACTCCGCCATCCTGCTCCATCCCGCCCGCGCCCGCCCAGCCCCTGAGACCGGCCAGAGACAGCGCGGCCAACTCCGCCATCCTCCTCCATCCCACCCGCCCCCGCCCAGCACCTGAGACCGGCCAGAGACAGCGCGGCCGACTCCGCCATCCTCCTCCATCCCGCCCGCTCCCAGCCAGAACCTGAGACCCGCCAGAGACAGTGGCTGACTCCAGCGGCCTCCTGGATCCCGCGCCAAGCTCTCCCAGCGAGAGCGAATTTGCAGGACTCACCAGGCTTCCCAGATCAGTGAGAGTGTGGTGAGTCTGAGGGAGAGCCTTTGGCTTCTTCCCACACGTGCTTCGCAGATCCCTGTCCCCAACCCCTTCAAGCCAGTGACTGGTCTGAAACCTCAGGACCCACTCACCAACACCTCCCCGGATCCCCTGACCTAAAGCCCACTGATTGAGTGGGAATTTCCCCGATTCTCTGGGCATCAAAGGTCAGTGAGTATAGAACCTCAGGCCCATCATGCCTGAGATACATTTCCCAGGGATTAAGCTGCCCGTCACCTCCCATGGCCGGGTGACAGCTCCAGGCACACTGTGCCAGAGAAACACTTCCAGGTGATTACTGGTCCCACCCCACAGCCCCAGACCCAGTGCAGGTCGGCCTGGAGTGAG
>PVKA01031230.1:0-26474 GCA_004027165.1 Ctenomys sociabilis
CACAAAAAGTACTGAACATTTTTAACCATAAGAGAAATATGTAAATGAAAACTGCAATGAAATATTACTTCATTTTAATAAGAATGCCTATTCTGAAAAGACTAACGATTATTAGTGTTAACAAGGATGTGCAGAAAGGGACACCCTTGCTAACTATTGGTAGGAATGTAAAGTTTTTTTTAGTTATTCTGGACAATAGGAAGGCAACTTTTCAACAATTTAAAAATGGAAAAACCACATGACCCAGGAATCCTGCTGTTGGACATGTATCCCAAAGAAGGGAAATCAATAAGTTAAAATGGCCTATGCTCTCAGATGCTTGTGTCAGTATTATTCAACATAGTCAAGAAATAGAATAATATAAAAATTCATCAACTGGCTAATGGATAAAGAAAATGTAGTGTTGAGTATATTCATGAAGGATACTATCCAGTCAGGAAAAGAAAGGTATCTTTCTCTGTGACAATATGGGTAGAGCTGGACATTATTCTGTTATGTGAAACAAGCCAATTACAGAAACACAAATATCATACGATGTCATATGTGTATAGAGTTGAACTCACGGAAATTGAGAGTAAAATGGTGACTACCAGAGGCTTAAAAGTGTATAAGGGGGAGCAAAATGGGGTAAAATTAAACAATGGCTGCTAAGTCATAGTTATGTAGGAGTAAAACACCTTGGAGCACTACTGTGCAGCAGAGTAACTGTACTTACACAGTTTTGCCACTTAAGTTCCCCCAAGGGAGTTGGAATACAAGTCTCCACCCCTCCATCATCCTGTCCAGTCTTCTTGACATTTATAAGGTTAATAATATTCTACTTTGTGACGTGACTTTTACACTGCTACTTATAAAATAAATACCTCATATTGTATCCATCTTTTGACCAAAATTTAACCCAAATAAGTTGAGGAACTAAACTCTGTTTGAATTTTCTAGATAAGAAGAACCACACCCACATTAATTTTCACTAGAAGCTTTTGATTTCTATCCATGTAACAGGCTTCATTTCTTTCTCTTTTACTGTCACTAACTTAAAATCTACCCTTTCAAGCCTCATCCATGCCCTTGTGTGTGAATGAACCTTTCTTCTCCAGCATTGTATTGCCTGCTGGCTCTCTTCCATTGCTATCCAAATGCATGTATGTCTTTCTCAAGTAAAAAGAAGACAGAAAGGAACTCATTAAAATATCATTGATCTGTATGGAACTCCAGCCACCTGTTGTCTCTTTTCTCCCCTTTACAGCATAGCATTTTGAAAGTTTTCTTTGTAGTCCTCTACTGTTCTACAGATGCTTAGGCCATTGCTCTCTGGTTGTCAAATCCATTATACAATATAAATCATCTTTATCAAGATCACTAGAAGTAAATCCAGCGTCTTTTCTCAATCATTTGTGAGTATTTGATACTATGTAATCCTCTTTTCCTTTATGAATGAGAGTCTTTGCCTAGATAATATCAATGCCTGACTATTGTTTTCTTTATAATTATTTTACTCATATTACATATAAATATATACTCCTTGATGTTTATGCTAAATCATTTTCATAGATCTTCAATTGCCATCTCCACAGTGTTCTCAAATCTTTCTCCCTATCTATATGTCTCTACTTTGAGAATTGAAATCTGTCCTGGACACATACACCAACAAGTTTCCAAGTTCCTTAAGCTTTCCAAACCCACAATAACTCATAGTTCCCTGTTGCAATAATACTGTCTCTGTCAGTATTACAATCATCTCTACAGTTACCTAAGTCAGAACCTGGGTAAAGTACGAAACACTTCCTCCTGATGACTAAGCACTGTTAATACTTTATCCACTATAACTTGGAAATCTATCTCTTTTTCTTTATTTTCATAACTTTGGCCTTAATCAAAGTTTGTTGTCACATCCTCACTAGATAAATACTAGGTCCCATTCTTCTGCAAATACTAGCACAAGTGCCAGTTCTGCTTCATTTGATAGTTTCAATACATTGTCCATTCCCAAAGGTATTTCACAAAGGCAAGGGTTCCATTCCTCAGCCTCACTTGAGTGTGTGATGAAAAACTACAAACATTTTCATATATGAAGCTTGTAGGACCCTGTCCCTCCTAGTGATTGTAGGTTAGTTTCTCACATTCACCTCTTCTAATCATCCAAACATCACCCATATAGAACATTTTTAAGCTCCCCATGAATGTCCTACACTTGCTTGTTTCAAAGCCTTTTTTCTCTAATTGTTTCCCTCTTTCTAAACCACTTTGTTATTCCTTACTTTTCCTTAGAAAAGTTACCGTATAGACTTCAGGTATCATTTTCTATGTCAATCTTCCTAATTAATATAATGTAAGACCTTCAGTGACTTGAGAATACACTTCAGAATTACCTTCCTTGTAATAGTACACTGTATTAATACAACATTTCCATCTTCCTGTTGTGTCCCCAGTATTAGACCAATGTATGGCATAGAAATATATGCTGAGAGAAAGAATGAATATATGCATTGAATTCCTTAGCAAGGCATTTTCAATGAAATAACAACAAAAATGTTTTTGCCCAGTCTCTTTCTGTTCACCATTCTGGAAAATATCACAAACATCCATGACTTTAAAACAGGATATTCTCTCTTCTAACTCTTTGTATATCGTCATCAACTTTCTGGCCATTTCCACATGTTTGCTTGCTATCAACTATTCAAAAAAGCACCCTTGGTTCTTCTAGAATTTAATGTTTCTGGACAGTCACTTATATGCTGTCCTCCTGGTGTGCAAAATCTGTGTGATCATTTTAAACAAATATGTGAAGCTAAAAGGGATATTTTGATAAAATATACACCTATTGCTTAATAGTTATCAAATATTAAGAAATAATTATATTCATTTAATGAAAGATCACAAAATCATAATAACTTTTAGGATGTTCAGACAAGATATCATGTTTGCATTTTGTACTATGAAGAACTACTACAAAAACAGCAATATGCAATGTATTAATTATTGTAACTGTCCTACTAACCAGTTTTGAAACTGTCTCACTGCCATCTCTTTCTCAAAAAAATTAATTAAATAAAAAATAGACTCACAACTGGGAAAAATGGGACCTGCCAGAGAGGAAAGATTTAAGCATGAAGCTAGATGCCTAGATGTAAAAAAAATGTCGATTGTCAGATAATATTAAATCAAGTGAAAATGATATATTGCCTTCCTTCACATTGAATGTTCACTAGGGGTGAATTTCTTTGAACTATTTCTTCATGGTCAGGGAAAAGATGTCTCAGAACTTTAACAGTCTGACTTAGTTTGAATCAGCCAAGTAAGCTCTGCTAACCATCCCACAAATAAAAATCTAAATATAATATCATGTATGTACCTTGTACGATACCAAAACAGTATGAAAACAATTTGCAATGTATTAAAATAAAATAAAATAAAATCAGTTTTGTTTAGGAAAAAAAATAAATGAATGACCATTTTGTAGTAAAAAAATATATCTGTATATACAAAATAGGATAGATATAAACCTATTTTCTTCTAGTTCAATGAGAAGAAAGATTTGTACTAACAGTGTTTAGAGAAGATATCATGTCTGCATCTTGTACTGTGAATAACTACTATGAAGATAACAGTATGCAATGTATTAGTTATTGTAACTGTCCTACTATTTTGAAACTGTATCATTGTTATTTCTTTCTCATTAAAATGAATAAAAAAAAGAAAAGAAAACAAAAAAATCCTGCTACCCACTGTACTCACATAGATAAAAAAGAAGGGTGAAGGCTTCCTGTATCCAATTACTTACTTGCCCCTTAGTATGAAATTGTCAGCTTTTTATACTGGGGGAAGCTGACTCATTTTGGCAGAACTTTAAATATTTCAATATTCAAAATTTTGACTTGATATTTTGACAATATTTGAGTGCCTCAAAACAAAAGTAAAAGGTATGCAATAAAATATACAGAAGTAGGATAACCTTCATAATTTTGCTAAAGTAAAAACTTATTAAGAGAATGTAAAACTTCAAAACATTATTGCATGTTGTTTTTTTAAATAGTAGAGAAATAAGTTCACAGTAGCATTTAGGTTTTTAATGCAAAACATTTGGTATTGATTGCCTTCTTCCAGAAGTTGATTCTCCTCTGTTAAAATTATTGTGTTTTAAGAAATATTTCATATTTTAGATTTACTGCACCACTCAGCTTTAAGCTTATTATGCTTCAATTAAAAAAATGATAGTTGTTTGTGATATGTGTGAGCATACAATTGAGAACTGCTAAGTGATTGCCAGCCACTCTGTTACCCGGCATCAATTACTCCACTCTGGATTTACTTACTCTCCTTTGTATAATGAGCCCCAAGAGTAGGTTTCATTGCAGGGGAAAGTACACATTCTTCGCTTGCGGTCAATGGGATGTGGTTAATTTGAAATCACTTAAACTATTACATCTGTCAAGTGCAGTTGTCTTGTTTTCAACTCACATCAGTGTTTTAATATACATGTTGGTTACGGAGGCAAACCAGTAGATTAATTTAGGGTCGTTCTGTGGCAGTGCTGTTCATCACGGTCATTATATGTAGGCCACCATTGAAAGTTATACACTTCCGTTAAACTTGATCAACAGAGATAGCACACTTAATATGAACAATAATGTGTAGATTAGAAAATGGTGCCAAGTTAGAGATTACAGACCAAGCTCTCATAGTATGGAGACATTCAGTTCTCGAGAATGCTTTTGGAAAATTAGATACTAAAAGCAGCAAGATCCTGGAAGATGGCTTTCGAATGCTGTAGTAGATTTAAAAATAGCCTTGTAGGGTTTTGTATATTGTTTTATCATGTTATCCTTCATTGTAATTATGACTTAAATCTTGGAGAGGCAGAGATGGAGAGTTAAGATAAATCAAAGCCTAATTATTTACAGGTGAGCACTAGATTATAAAAAATGAGCTACATTAAACTTGTGCACAAAAACAAATACAGATGCCATAAGGATAACTTAGTCTATAGCACTAATACATAGCCACATGAAAATAAAAATTAACAGATTCTAAATAAATATTTGTGAAATATGTTACCACAAAAGCCTACATATTCTAGTCATAACTAGCTATTATCTGTGAATAATACTGCAAATATTACTGAGTATTTATTAGAGTCAAAGTACTATTTTTTTAGAAGTTTTTGAAATAAGGCAGAATTCTGGTTGATAATATCTTGGTAAAAAATATATAAAATTCCAAACAAAAATAATTTAATAAGTCAGACATAAATAATACTTAATTTCTTCAGAAATAATGAATAATTTACCTAGAAATAGTGCTTTGAAATTATAGCTTTTAAGTTAAAATGGTAGGGAATCATGAGCTGCAACACTGCCATATTCAGAAGCACCAAGAAAACTGCAACCTTCAAAACTGTGTGATAAACTGGAATCTACAAAAAAACTATCCAGTGGTAGCCTAAAAATACGCACAACATAGACACAGAAGCAAGTAACACGGAACCTTGTCATGGAAGAATCTGCATAACCCACTTTTTTTTTATTTTATTTTATTTTATTTTATTTTGTATTTTGTACTTAGGACAGCATCTACAGGGCCTCACTATATAGATTGGGCTTGTAGTGATCCTCATGTTTTCAGCCTCCCAAGCACTGGGATTATAGGAATGCACCACCATGCACAGTCTCAATCGCCACCTCAATATGCCTTGTGGGCGGGGCCAGCACGGAACGCTGGGGATCTGCTTAAGCAGAAGCTTTTAGTCCACTGAACTACCTGGATGGCCCTATAACCCACTATTTTTAAAGACTGAACATTTAATACAATATCAAGGATGAGAAAACAAGGAAACATTGCTGGTAAAAAGTTATGTGATTAATGTGGAAAAGAACCTAATCATTCTAAGGAGATTATGGGGCCACAAAGGAAAGTGATTGATGATGTAGAGTGTGCCTAAGGAGAGTCACATGAAGATAAAACATTCTCTCAGACTTTCACAGACAGCAAATTGGTCAAGCAATGGCCATGACTCATCCACATGGCTGACACTGACAAAGGATCTACAAACGGCAGTACAGGGTTTCAGGATAAATCCTGAGGGGATTTGACTGACCTTATGAGATACAGAAGCTACAATTCCTGTTATATAGGTCTTGCTTTATTTTGGTCTTAACCATCCAGCAGAAAAGTATGAAACTGAGGTATGAATAGTAAAGCCATAATAATATGCTGAGCTGTAAAAGGCTCAAGTCAACAACTTCTGACACTTTCAGACTTGCAGGTAACCCACTACTATTATAGACTACTGGACTACTGGGCTATATTAGATTATTCTGCTGAATTCATACACCTACAATGTATGAATGGCAATGGAATACTCATCTCTGACAAAAGTTAAAAAAAATAACTCCTTGAACTAGGAATAACTACTACAAAGACAACAATATGCAATGTATTAATTATTATAACTGTACTTCTAACCTGCTTTGAAACTATCTCATTGCTACTATCTCAATAAAATTATTAAAATAAAAAAAACCTAGTCATTCTAATGAAATCATTATTGTAGCCACCTCGAGTAGCATATTCCTATTTGCCAAACTGTTAGATCAAATATGTTCTCAAATCCCAATGATTGAAAGTAATTCACAAATCACAGATCTTTTCCAAGAGTAAAAATGGATATTTATAAACATAGAGGAAGAAGAGATGCTAGGGATTTGAAAATAAGAATTCAGTATCTTTAATTGTCTCACTATGCAATTTTAACTATTGTTCTCTACAGAATACCATTCTTTATTTAGTTGATATCTTCATAAACATCAGTTATACTTTGATAAATACAATTCTTATTAGTAGTGAGAAAATGTATATTGCTTATTCTTTGAGTAAAATATGAATACTTTATCAGTTAATTTCTTACCTTAAAACACTGAAAGTAAACTCCCAAATGATTCATATACTAATTTATTGATCAAATGTATTTGCTTCATTGTGAAGGTAGGACAATTAAATAGGTATTATGACTTGATAGGACATTTAGCTGAATAAAATGTAAAATATAATGAAGTCATTATATGTAAAATATAATGCTTAAGAAGTAAAATGTTGCATTTCTGCAGCTCCTGCATTTCTGCAGCTCCTTTCATTTCTCTTTGAATCTTTGCGAATTGGTTGTTATTTTTAAAATAATCATTTAAAACCATAATATTATGAAGGCAGACTAAAGTATATTAATGTTGTCCCTAAAAAGTGTTAGAATATCATACTTGTGAGTACATAATCAAAAGCAAAACAAAATACAAATAATTTGCAGAAAGTTAATATTAAATTATTACATTCAAAATTAATATTAAAATATTATTCACAGACATATTGTACTTGTTTTGTCATTTTTTTCATTATTTAAACATTTGGAAAATATTATATATATAATATTTTCATTTGATTCACCACATCAAAGGTGAGACCAGAAAAAGGAAAAGTAGAAAAAGAAAAAGAAAGAAAAGAAAAACTCACAATAAATGAGTTTATCTAAAACTGAATAGCCTGGTGCTGGAGATGTAATTCAGTAGCACAAGTACCTGCCTGGCAATCACAAGATCCTAAGTTTTATTACATTATATGAGCTTCATACCATATAAATATTTTCTTAGTAATTTTTCATTAAATCTCAAAATGTAATGTTTTTTTTAACTTAAAGGTATATTCACCTGTCTCAAATATAATGTCTCTTTTTTATGTATTTAGTGCATGGTCTCACTACACAGATCAGACTTATACTGAACCTCCTGTTTCCAGCCTCCCAAGCCCTGGGATTATAGGCACACCTCACCATGCCCAGAGTCATTCGCAGTCTCAGTGCACCCCGGGGGCACTGTCACTTAGTGTGCTACTGAAGGAACATTCACAGGTTTGATCCTAAGTGGTCCAATTTGCTTTGCCACAGGCGGTCAGTTCCCCAGACCCTGACCTGACATTCTGCAAAGCCAAGCCACCAGTAATACAGAGAAGCAAGGAGAACTGTGAGAGAAGTACAGCCAAGTCATCCCCACAGTAGGAAAACAACTCCGTATCCAAACCTGCTGATGGCTGGTTATGCCACAGCATTTCATTTGCCAATGAAAGAGGGACTATCTTCCAAATAAGAGATCCTTGTCAAGGTCAGAATAGAAAACTGATCTCCAAAACCTGTACTTTTTAAGATCAGGTATTCAACTACTAAACTAGTAAATAATGTTTGATGAAGGCTGTACTAAGAATGATGAAACGGGAAGACCTCAAATGAATGTATAAATCTACTTATAATGTCTTTTTTATTAGCTTTCAAAAAGAAAAGAAAGATTGGCTGCTGCTCAAAGAAAGAGAATGTCACTACTAGCTAAGACATAAATAACCCATCAAAGTACTACATGAGTCAAAGAGGGCAAAGTCGGTACCAAAGCAAATTTGTGAAACAGGGCTATTTTAGTCATTAAAAAGTTGAAACAAAATGCCAAATTAGATTTAAAATTAGTTAAATTTATTACAGCACATTGGAACTATTACATCTTGCCAGTTTTAAAGAACTAAAGACAACTGCACTCATTTGTAAAAATAAAGCAACATTCCCTTATAGTAACATTAGCAACAAATAATAAAGGTTGTATCACCCACTCACCAGGTGATAGTAATAATACACATCCATGTTTAAGAACCACTGCTCTAAAGGCTGATTTTTGGAAAAGTCTGTGACCTTTCTTTAAATGTATTTGCTACAAGGTCACACTAGGCATCTTGGACTCATAGTGATCCTCCTGTTTTCAGCCTCCCCGGTGCTGGGATTACAGGCATGCATGACCAGGCTGGATTCAGTGGCCAGCTCTGCACATTTGGGGGTGTGGCTGGGACGGCATGCTGGATCAAATCATGAAACAGACAAGTTACTTAGATTTAGCCTCTGTGCTTTGGAAAAGAGGTATATGAAAAATCTCATACTGTAGCTCTGAGGAGGAACTCCTTATGGTACACATAAAGGACATTAGCCTGGTAAACAGGCTGCTTGGCACATTTGTGACTTGTGGCAGCCCTTCTGATGCCATTCCTAGATTGCCTGATCCATAATTCTGTGGCCATCTTAGCTTTGCTGGGGATTGTGGAAGTAAAGCACCAAGATATGGTGAGACTGTTGTAAACCACAACACCCACGGTGAAATAACAAGCAGCCCCTGGGGCAAACAGAGCCAACTCCTCATGGACAAGTGATGGGAGCAATGAAGGTCAACCTGTGCTAAATCTGGATGGAGCTGTTGGCTGTGAGTTCAGTCACAGAGAAGACAAATAGGTAGTCCTCAGACATGTTTCTGGTTCTGTGGTGGCAACAGTACCCCCAAGCAGCAAAATTGGTTGATGAGCCCAAAGGTAAAAGCAGCCCCAGTATCGTAGGATGATGTTATACTAGATTTCTTTGATCTAGGCTAAGAACCAGGCTAAGGTATCTGTTTAATGAGATACCAGGGGAACCAGAGGCATATGTGGAATTGATGATTTACTGGTCCCCAAAGAATATACAATGTGTACTAATATTGATGGATAACAGAGCCAAGTCTACACTAATCTGTGACAATACAGACTGTTTTCCAAGACCCTCTGCGCATATAGAAGGATATAAGGTCAATCCATCAAAGTCCAGAGAGCCCAGGTGACCTTGGGTTCTGTGCACTTACATGGTGTATACTAGAGGTGGACATACTGATTGGCTCTTGATTTGGCACCATACAGGGTGAATTGTGCTTGAGAATCCACATGGTAAAATAATAACCCCAAGGCATCCATACCACACACTGCTGACTGTCCTACAGGGTGCATGGGGTTTGTGTGTGTGAAAAGGTATCAATTGCCTCAAGGCCAAGAGGAGACAGACAAACCATTTCAAGATTGAGCAGAGCCTTTTCAACGCCCTGATATGGCCCAGGTTGAAGCCAGATGGGATGTGGTGAATAACTGTAGATGAACAGGAAATTAATAATATAAAATGGCTCCTCCCTTGCACAGGGTTATGCCCAGCACTGTTGACCCAATGGAACATCTCACCCCGACACTGGGTTGATAGCATTATTACCTGGGAGGCCAGTGGATGGAATTTCCAGTTGCTACCACAAGGCTATTTTCAGAGACCTCCTTTTTTTCCTGGCCTGGTAGCCCAGGACTTGGATATCTGGACCGACCCACTTTCTGTGTCCCTATTTTATTTTGTTGATGATATCATGATAACATCTGGTTGCCTTACAGATTTGTAAACCACCACACACAGTCGAAAGGAAGTTTTTCTGGCCTATGGTTAGGCTATCAACAAAGACAAGGGACCCGGCTTGTCTGTCAAATTCTTGGGTGTTATCTGGTTGGATAAGATGAAAGTCATTCTCTGTGCTACAGCTGATAGGATCCAGGCATAACCCAGGCCCAGAACAGTATGAAAATTACAGGTGTATGCAGGCTTGCTATGTTTCTACTGGCCATTTATACTATACCTAGCTATCATGCTGTGCCAGTTATACTAGATGACCAAAAGGACATGACATGAGACTGATGATACATAGCACAAGCTCATTTTCATGACTCAAAGACAGCACCTATACAAGTGTAAGCCTTCCATTTACCTACCGGCCATTTACCCTAACAGTAAATGTGGAGGATGTTGAGTTTGGCAGGGGCCTATGGCCAAAGCAGGGGAAACAGAAGCACCCCACTGAATTTTGGTCACAGTTATGGAAAGGATCCAAGAGCTGGTGTTTTCTGATTGAGAAACAGCAGTTAGGTCCTCTGCTCTGCAAGACTGTAAAGGAACAACAGAAAAACAGACAGTGGAAGTGCAAGCCAAATAAGAGAGGGCTAAGTATGTACATTGGTGTCCTATCCAAGAGTGGATTAACCCAGTGCAGTATGTCTCCACTAACTTTGCACTTTGGGGGACATACTTACAGCACATTTTTGTCCATCCCATTCCAGCCATGTTGGCTACAGTTTTGGGACGCATGATATACACAGCACATAAAACTGTACAGAATTGTGATTTACAGATTATACCTACCTCCTCTGCAGAAGGGAAAGCACAACCTTCTCCTGAGGCTTCGTGTATGGATAGTACAGCTGTGGCTCAGCTCAGATCCCTCAATGACCAGCCCAGTATGGAAATTCTCCAGTTTGAAACTGGGACTGGGAGATCTAGCCAATGGGCAAAGTCATGGACAGAGTGATTGTTTATGATGAATGAAGCAGGTCCCCTACATGTGTGTACAGTCAGCTGAGTTGTCTTTAGGGAGCTGATACTTTAGCTGCTGGCTCAGGCAGCCTGGAACTGGCAGATAGGGTACAGTCCCTTATGGGATGCTGAATTATGATGAGATTTACAGGAGTGCAACCAAGCAACTGACCATGTTATGTTTCCAGACATAAGCACCTCTTCTCATAAGGGAATGACTAAGCCAATGCCTTAACAAGAGTAGCCACTCTTTAAAGGCTACCTTCTTCAGTGGTGTTGTGACTTCATAAGAAACTAGGACACATATGGCCTTGCACCATGCAAGTAGATTGCAGAGGTGGCACCTGGACCTGACTCTTCCTGAGTCAAAGGCTGTGATAAAGTCACATCCCTTCATCCATTTGGCTCCCTGGAGTAGGAAGGTGTCCGCACAGCTTGGCAAGAAACCATGAGCATCGCATACACTACAGCAATGGCAAGTGGATTATTTGGTCTTTATCTCTCTCTCACGGACATAGATATGCTCTACCATAGATCCAGCTGTAGGTGCAGGTTTTGCGTACCTTGTTCCTTCAGCTGGTCAAACCTGTACACTTAGGCATTGCGATGGTTGACCTCTGTGTATAGGATGCCATTAGGAATAGCATCTGACCGGGGAACCTATTTCATAGAGCTCAGATTCAACAATGGGCCAAAGACAGTGCCAGATGTTACTTCCATGTGCCTAGCCAGCTGCAGACCACAGGTATGATTGAAAGGTACAGTGGGCTGCTAAAATACAAACTGGTCTATTTGGCTCCAAAGTTCACCATGTAGGTGTGGGTCTTACCTCAGGCGATCCATTGCTCAATAGTATGAGTGATACAGCCCCAAGATATGAGTGACAGCCTGTGGGACCATCCCTTGAAAGCACAGCCAGTTCATCTGAGCATTTACCCTATACAGCAAGACCCTAAGGTAGTAATCCTTCATTTGTTGGAGCAGATATAGCAGGGGGTCCATTTTCAATGCACCTTCTATTGACCCACAGACACCCTAGTGGGAAGTTGGGTGGAACTCAGACTTGGACTTCAACATGGCCATTAGGAACTTTAATGAGCTGCTCACCTGATGCTGGAGTCACCATCCTGAAAGGCAGTGAAGTCATGGCTTCTTGGCCCATCCTTCTGGAGGAAGTGGATTTAGCCCCAAATTCCTTGCCTCCCGTACTGAAAGGAACTTTGGTTTGTTATTCTATACTTGGGGTAAGATGATTCCTCCCACAGTCCTATCACAGGATGAACTTGTAGCTTGCATCCTCCAGGAAGGGTGGGATCTCCCTATAGTGGTTTCTCTTTGTGACCCCCCCCAGGGCACCCTAATGGCACTGTCACCAGGGCACACGTATCTGTCTGTGTATGCCAATTGCACAGTCAGCTGTGTACTGAATGCCTGACCGATGCTGTTATGGGCCTCCTGTGTGGAATCACTCCAGGAACCCTGTTTAATTGGACTGACTAGCAGCAACTAAAGCAGACTGGTTGTACCTGGGATTAACGGCATTGGACTATTGAGGTTTTAAAGAACACAACCATCCTACAGAGATTGAGGCCTGTTATCTACAATGTTTAGGGTGGATGATGGGAGACCAAGTAGCTTTGCCGGATGTAGCCTCATCTCATATTCAATAGATTACATAGGTGGAGAACCACACTGCAGGGTGGATATCACTTGATCTGTCCACCCATACATTGCTTATTAATTATACAAATAAGTGTTGGGATGCCCATAAGCTCATTAGTAGGGTGTCAACTGATTGGCCATTGTGGAAACCTTATAGGTCTATGGCACAATGGGATGGCAGTACCTATACACATGCTGAGACAAGCACTATACCTGGGGATTCTCATATGTCAAGGACACTATCAGACCCATCATTAGAGATACTCCACACAGTTGGGCCACTGCGTATCACTATGCTCAATGGGCTGACTAGTGGTTTTATCCATGCCTTGAGGGGTAAGAACCATAGACCTAGCCCTCCATGTCAAAGCCCTTGCTCAACATATGGCCCATGTCCTGTTTTTGTTCTTGGCCAAGGACAAAACTGCTCAAATGAGAAGGATCGTTTTGGACCTTGGTTCGCTAATCACAGCACAAGAAAGCATTTGAGCCTTCTTGCATACAGAATGTTGTATTCATATACCTAACCACCAGGCATAGGTAACAAGCCATACAGGAAATTAATCAAGAGGTTTCTGCCATCCAGGCCTTGCAGCATGACCCCTAAACCTAGTGGTGGGAATCCTGAGACCCACTGCATTAGGTGTCCACACACTGTGCTCTATTGGCAATGCAATTAGTAATAGTATGTTATTTCCTCTATTTCTGTGGTGGCTTTTATGCACAGGAGTCTACTCTATGATCTGTATATGAAAAGTGGCATTTCCCTGATCCTGGAGAGGGTGGGATATAGGGAGCTGCTGTGGATTGGGATATCTGAGGAAAGCTGAGGTCATGACCCCACTGTTTGACGCAGGTGCAGAGTGGGACACACATATGCATCCATGATGAAGCACAGACAGCTACATATGTGCTACATGGTTAAGTCAGTATACAACAACATAAATATGAGATAACAGCATCTCTAAGGACTGAACAGTAAAGATTCTTGCTGCTTTGCTGATCTAGCCCCAATGTACATTCTTTTTCCTGGGAGTCTGATCCAGGAAAATACCCCAGTTTACAACAATAGCCATTGATTCTAAGCCATTGAGATCTATAACGAGTGCTTGGATCAAAATATGTGCTTCAAAAAATTCAAGAAGTGATTCAGATGCACATTAAAGGGAAGAATCACGTACTTAATATTGTATCGAAATGATAATAATCTTTCTGCCTTATTTCCAGGGTTTACATTTTCCTCAGCAACATCAAAAGAATCTGCCATTACACTAAAAAACTTAAATAAACTGGCAAGTATCTCTAAAAAAGATCAAAACTAGCTCTTAACGATCACATTTGTGGTAAGAGGAGACAGCTGTGTACAAGAAAAATCTGCATTGGATCAGGCTAAGTCCCACTACTCAAGATCTCTTTTCTGAGGCTCCTGGGTGACTGGACTTTCTTGAAAATCCACAGATTCGTGCCTGAGTACCAATCGTGTTTTCCATAGCTGTCACTTAGTCACCTTTATCATGGCCTGCCAACAAATTGAGGCAAGAGGTACCATATCTGTGAACCACTTAGCCACTATTAAACCTTATGACAAGCAGAGGATCCTCGCTAAGCAGAAAATAGATTAATAGAAAAACTCTGTATTTGAATTGATAGTTAGAGCATTTTAAGCTTAAAATCAAGTTGTTAAAAGTCTATGTGTCAACGTGCCAAACTAGATTGAGTGTGAACGACATTTTGTAAAATGCATCTAAAGAGTTCACTCCTTTTTAATTATTAAAGGTTATTGACCTCAGGCAAGAGACTTTGTCTATAGCTACTAAAACCTTGGGAAAGTTGAACAATGTTTAGAATAGCCATGTGCAGAAAAGTAAATGAATTTCATTTTGACATACAAATAGCCACCACACACTAATTTTCAAACTTTATTTTTAAAATGTCTTTTTACAGGTAGGTTCTCTCCAAGTTAGCTTTGAACTTGTTATCCTTTTGCCTCATCCTCTATCCTTGAGTAACTGGAGGTAGAAATATATCCAGTCCAAAATATCTTTTCAATTCACCCAAATATACTTTCATATTCACTGAATATGTACTGAAGCTTGGGTGTTTTCTTAGGTTTACAGTGATAAACAAAAACATGACCTCTAGCTTTATGTAGCTTAAAATCTAGTAGGAAGCAAAGACACTAATCAAATTTCTAAAATAGCAAGCGTTATTTTAACAGAAACTGGTAACTGTGATAAAAGAAATTAAGGTGATCTCTGGGAAAGAGGACTTATTTAATATAGGGCTGAACAATGTATTACATATAACTTTACAATCATTTTTAAATGAATAACTTTCAGCATAAAACAATTTCAGTTGTAGAAGATGTAAAATAGCAAGTGTTCATTTAGTTACAATGGTTTCTGGCACTTGACTTTGTGCTGAACTCTCCCTAGGTGGCATCTGGGAGTTTTTCTTTGGTGTCTCTAATCCTCATCTTTGTCCTGTCAGGTACTGAGGGTGTGCGCAAGGCAATAGAGTCTCTTCCAGAGACCTAAAAGTCACGGAGGCTTAAATGAGCGGCACAAAGATGGCATGTGTGTTGTGTATATCTATACTTTACACACACACATACATACTTGAGTGTGTACACTCAATGTAAATATAATTTTCCAATCTTTAGATGCTGACTTGGTGTCATGTTTTTCACTGACCTAAGAGAAAACCATAAATATGTTACAACTAAAAAGATACAAAAGGAGCGGAGGAGATGACTCATTGGAATAAGCACTTCCCTGGCAAGTGCAGCAAGGGCCTCAGTTTAATCCCTGGTCCCCCCCCCAAAAAAAAAGACATAAAGTCTTTATGTGGTAAAAATGAGATCCTTACCATTTACAGGCTAAGACTTGTATTCTTCCTACCCATAGCTCTTAAGCAGGAAAGTTTGCCCGTAATCACTCAACAGGAAAAGACACCTATACAAAATCAGGAGAGAACTGGAACAAATAAAATGGTTTCTATAATCAGCAAAGAGGAACAAAGTGTGTATTTTATCAGGAAATTTTCACTGTGGATGATAAAAAAACCAACTTTTCAGTAGTTGTGTTTTTTGTTTTTTTTTTTTTTTTTTTTTTTTTGGCAGAACTGGGAATTAAATTCTGGCCCTTGCGCTTGCCAGGGAAGCACTCATTCTACTGAGCCATCTCCCAGGCTCCCCAAAAACCAACTTTTTATTGTTGAAAATAGAGGTATTATATTATAGTGAGAATTCAAATGATAGAAATGTTGATCTTAGAAATATCAAACATACATTATTAATGGTATTTTGTTGAATGCCAAATAATCAATATTAGATAACACAGTACGGGCCCTGTTCTATTTTTTATTTTTTAAAGAGCATAAAATTAGAATTAAAACAGAAAAAATTATAAGTGTTACAGAATTTCACTTAACAAAGTAATATGAATTTTACAGCATTTGTGGCAATACTTAGTGTTAACTTCCAACCAGTTGTTAATATCAGATATGTGCTCATAAAATTGGAAGAAGAAGAAGAAAAAAAGAAACAAATGTATAAGGAATTAAAAGTAGAAAAAATACAAAGAATTGAAAAGAGGAGAAAAATAATTATCTGCTCCTTTCCCACAGACAAATACAGTGAAATTGTCCAAACCACCCTGCTTACATACCTAGCTAAATCACTTTCCCCCACTCACTGTTCTGTCCTTCTCCTCACACCAGTACCTCTTTTCTTTTCGATAAGCTCATTCCTTTCTCCTGGAATCTATTGCACCTTTCAGATTCCATTTTCTCTTTTAGGTTCTCACACTAAGGAGACAATGTGATGTTTGCACATGTGGTTCAGTTTACTTCACTTAAGAGTGTTCTCTAGTTGCATCCATTTACTGACAAAAGCCTCAAGTTTATCTTTTATATAGCTAAAAGATACTCCATTGTATAAAACTACATCTTCTTTATCCATTCTTCCATTGATGGGCATCTGGGTTGTTTCCAGGGTTTAGCTATGACAAACTGTGCTGCTATAAATGTGGGTGCATGTATATCACTGTGGTGTGTGGTTTCCAGTTCTTCTGGAAAAATACTCAAAATGTGTACAGCTGGGTTGAATGGGATTTCCAATGCTAGCCTTTTAAGGAATCTCCACACGGATTTCCACAGTTGTTGTACCAGTCTTCACTCCCACAAACAGTAGAGAAGTCTTCCTTTGTTTCCACAGCTCTTCCAGCATGGAAATTAAAAAAAAAAAAAAAAAAAAAAAAAAAAAAAAAAAAAAAAAAAAAAAAAAAAAAAAAAAAAAAAAAAAAAAAAAAAAAAAAACACGGAGATACCATCTCAACCCAGAAGAAATGGCTAACATTAAGAACTCAGCCAATAATATGGTCCCTGTGTTGAGAGGTTACAAACCAGTGAAATGGACACACACACACACATTGAAATTTATCAAAAAATAAAAATAAAAATACATTTAAAAAAAGAAATTTATCAAAGTTGAAAACAAGAGACAAGAAAAAATGTCATAGGTCTGTCTTTCTGCAATGTTTTATATGGCTAGATTTCTAAATTTCTGTGTAAAAAAATTGTAATGGTTTATTTCTATTTCTTACTACTTTTTTCACATATTCTGGACAGATTTAAAGTTTGGCATATCAAAGATTGATGGAAAATACGTGATCCATGTTATGTCTAAGATGTTCAGTATTCAGACAATAGTGATGTTAACTTCAGCTGCCTAGGTTCGAAGGTAATAATATCATGAAGCTTCTCTCCAGAGGGCTAACAACTTAAGTATGCAGGTCAAAAAAATAGAGAAAAAGATGGGCTAAAAGGATATCCATCATTTTGGCCCTAGCCCTTCAAGGTTAGTGGGGACTCAGGACATAAGAGAACCTGTATTGTAACATCCTGTAACTCTGTAGTGTCCCAAATTTTGGGGCCATAGAGGAAAGTGATGAACAATGTAGAGTGTGCCTAAGAAGAGTCACTTGAAAAGTAAAAATTCTCTCAGGCTTTTACAGAGAGAAAATTAGTCAAGCAATAGCCATGACACATGACTGACACAGATCTACAAACTGCTGTACAGGGTTTCAGAATGAGTAGTGAATGTATTTGACTGACATTGTCCGATACAAAAGTTACATTTTTCATTATACAGGTCTTGCTTTATCTTGATCTTAACCACCCAGCAGAAAAGTATAAAAGTGAGGTATAAAAATTAAAGCCATATTAATATGCTGAGCCTTAGAAGACTCAAGTCAACAACTTCTGACACTGCAAGTCTTGCGGATAACCCATTACTATTAGAAACTACTGCACCATATTGGTTTATTTTGCTGAATTAATGCACCTATAATATATGAATGGCAATAGAACACACATCTCTGACAAAAGTAAAGAAAAAGGGGTATATAAATGAAGGACCACTTTGTAGTGAAAAAAATATATATATACATATATATATATATATATATATATATAAACTAATAGTGTTTAGGCAACATATCATGTCTGCTTCTTGTACTATGAATAACTACTACAATGACAGCATGCAGTGTATTAATTATTGTAATTGTCCTTCTATCCTGTTTTGAAACTATCTAATTTATACTTCTTTCTCAATATAATTATTTTTTTAAAAATTTATTAAAGTGATTCGGAAGAAAAGTTCATATCATGATAGAATGACAGAATAGGGGTTATTTTAATAGAATAGTTAGAATGCATTCTGTCATTTTGATCAAAGTGAATCCCTTTTACCAACTCAAAAATATTAACATTGCCAACTGTCTGCAGGAAGTTGTCTATTTTGGGAGCTTGTCCTGGTTATTATAAAGTATGACTGTATTCACTAGATAATAGTTAATCCTCACATAAAATATATTCAACTACACTTTCTTGACATTTCCAAATGTCCCCTGTGACAGAAAACTGTTAGTTACATTTGTATCATCCCTGAGATAAAATATCTGACACCAAAAGCTAAAGGGGAAATATTTATTTAGCTCACAGTTTGAGGAGATTTCAGTCCATTTACTGGCTGGGACCAAGGCAAGGTGGCTTGGCAGAGGAGAATTATAGGGAAGAACTAGTTTATGCCAAGCAGAAGAAAACAAAAGCAAGCAGGCTATTGCAAGACAAGCCTATTTCCTTTCCTTATATTGTATCCAGGCTACTGGGACTGAGGGTTACCAAACCAGTCAGTGGACTGATTTAGTGTTCACACAGTGTTAATCCCAGCATCGCATACTCAAGACTCAGCCACCTCTGAGAACCACCCCAGGAATGCATGAAGCTTTGAGGGGACATCTAGACCTAAACTATAACAAGAAGTGAATCCCTCGCTCATTTCTAAAGATTAACAGAAAAATTAATATTTCCAATATTCCACTGCTGTTCTCTTTCTTTGAGTTTTATAGAGTACCAAGTTCAAGTTCTTATGATAACAATGGTGATGGTCAACATTTATTTTCTATTATCAAATGTATAACCATATTTTAAAATCAATTTAAATATAGAAAAAAATAAAATGCATCATAACATTGGAACAAGTGTTTAAAAAAAACCCGGGGGTACTTCATATGCTATACTTCAATGTATAACTGAGGGCATGTGACCGATGTCAGGACAGGGTAGCACCTTGGCTTCTCTATTCATGAAGTTGCTGGAAGCGTCTCTGCTTGATCAAGAGCCCTTTGTGCTCCTCACCACTGCTGAATGAAGAGGCTTGTTCTCCTGCCTGTCTCTTCTCCCTCTCCAGGTCTGCAAAATCTTCAATTGCAAGCAATGACACTTGAAGAAAAATGATAACCACCTATGTTAAAGGATGCGGAATTATCTTTCGATAACTGTGTAAGTCAAAATTATATTATATAAATAATGCATAATTAAATGATGAATTATCTCTTCACAAATTGTTGAAGCAGCATTGTCTACCTGCAACTTCAACAAAATATCACAGAAAGATTTCAAAACCTGACACTTAGAGTGTTTTGTCTAACTTTTAGATCAGGGATTTATATTATAAGTTGAGCTGTAAATGGCTATAGTCAACAACTTCTTCAGATAACTCACTATTATTGTGGAATGCTGAACTGTGTTGGATTGTGAAACTGAGTTCAGGCACCTAAATTGGATTAATGACAATGGAGTACCCATCTTTGACAGATCTAGACAAAAAAAGGGGGGAACACAAAGGAAGAATCATGATGTGTGTGTATAAACTGCACAGTTAGGATAAATATACCGTGCATCTGCATAATTCTATGAGAAGCAAGATTTGCACTAATAATGGTTGGACAAGATATTATGTAGGCTTCTAGTACTATGGACATACACTGGGGAGATAACAAGGTATAGGGTGTTAATTGTTGAATCTGTGCAATAAATCAACTGTAGAGAAATAAGATAGGTATATAGCTGCACTCTCTTCATTCACTGATTAGACACATCTTGAATAATAATGCCTGTAAGTATAATATCATGTATGCACCTTGTATGACACTGAAACATTACAAAAACATTTTGCAATGTATTGATTTGTCGAATCTGTCCTGCTAATTTGTCTTGAAACTGTCTCATTGTTATTTTGTCTTCAAGAAAGATAATAATAAACTTTTTAAAAAATTAAAAATTATAATAAATATTTAAAAGTATGTAAATATTTCTCAGTGTCATGCTTTAGAAAAGAATCAGTCCATGCTTTACACTGTTGTGCATGTAGAAGATAAAATATTAATATAATATATTAATATATTATGTATTATAATCCTTCTATAATCAGCTATCTATTATAAAATTAGACCACATCTATCTTCCCTAATTTTGTACAAAAAGTGAAAAAGTGTGTCCCTAAAAATTTTAAACAATAATGTCCAGACAAGGGTATCTGGAAGTAATTTGCACCACTCTGGTAGCTGCAGTAACCACAGTTTCAACTTCAAGTCCACCATGTTTCCCTTGGCCAAAAACGCATTAGGTCATTTTCCAGTTCAAAGCATCCAACAAATGGTAGCAAGGCAGAGCCACCAGAAACATACACCTGATTTCCACGACAAATACGGTAATGCTATATTAGTTGGAGAAGCCACATTCTGTACTGCTGCATGGACCTAGACAGCAACACTAATTGGAGTAGAATGGAACCTTGCCCCTGTTGGCAGAGTCACCCCAAGAAATGGAGAGATCAGTAACCATACCAGCTGATATGATGCAGCTAAATCATTTCTAAATGAAATCATGATTGATGCTAAGTAAAAGTGCTGTGTATCCATCAAAATACGACATAGTGAGGAGATTGAACACAATTGAAACTTTATAAAAGACAATAATGGCCATAGCAACTTGCATGTGATAACCTAAAACAGGTAAAAAGTCAAATGAAAAACTAATTGTACAGTACACTTACCTAAGTATAATGGAGCACTACCTACCAATAAGTAGAAACAAAGAACAGTTCTAATAAACCTGATATAATCATGCGTCTTTTAGTATTATAGTGAGAAAAAGCTGACTGAAGTCACTTATATGAGCATTTAGGCAGACAAATGAATATATAATGGTCAAAGTCAGCTAATACTTACATAGAGATGGGAATGGGGAAAAGACCTGCAAAGGAACTTAGAAAAATTTTCAAAAATCATGAAAATATTACATAACTTATTTTATTTGATAGCTACAAAAGTCTATGTAATTGTCAAAATTTGTAGGATTTAATGCTTAATCACTGCACTGAGTGTAAATGATAAATTAGTTTAAGAACAAAGGATGCATTACCTATTATGAAACTTTTGAAAACTACAGAAAAGAATGTTCATTATCCTATCACCTGAGGATTGTTGTCAACTTGTTTGAAAGTATTTTTCTGTTTATTTTTATTAATATTTCATATTTCTGAATCTCTAAACATAGCAAGGTACCTGAGATTTTTGAATACCTTTTTTTTTCTATTTGTATTCTTTCTTTCTAAAATTTCATGTTTGTTTGTTTATTGGTTGGTTGGTTTTTTTTGAGTCACCCTCTCTAGGCAATTCAAACTATTCTTAACGGTTATGTCACCCAGGTGGGCCTTGAACTCACAGTGGTCCTTTGTTCTCAGTTTCTGGAGCACTGGGATTGCAGGGGTGCTTCACCATCTCCAGCTTCTAGGATGTCATCTCATCTCACAGTTTTTCACATGATCTGTATAGTAACGATGCTGTCTTTCACCTACTTGATAACCATGTGGATCTATCTTATTCTGGAAAAAAGAATCAGTAATTGTTCTTGTTAAAGTAGGTGGAGTGGAAGGTACTGCTGACCACCTAAAGGTACACTCCACAAGCCTACTTTTATGAATCAAATCATTTTCTATTCTGTTTTCAAACAAAAATGTGAGAGATCTCAGATTCCATTCTGTTTCTCATGCCTTCAGACTGAATTGCATTCCCCTATAGCACTAATCAATTGAAACTGTCTCAGCATATGTAAGCCCACCTCTTCTTCTCCATGTCCACAGTGTGTGTACGAATGCACAGGTTCCACGCCTCCTTCATGTCTTAGGTATCCAAATGAAGTTACCTCTTCCAGTCACATTTCATCACTCACTGTGCTCTTCTTGCCACCTTGCTGTCAGTATAAACTTCTATATTACCAAATAAGATACTGAGATTTAAAAGAAAATATTTTGGTTATGTATTTAGTACAGGATCTCACTGCAAAGCTCGGATTCATAGTGATCCTCCTTCTCAGTTGCCCCAGCACTGGGATTGTGCCCAGTCTCAGTTGCTGGCTTAGCAGGCCTGGGGGCAGGGCTTGCACAACAGGTGGTGCCAGGAATTGAACCGGTTCTTTGCGCTTGCCTGCCAGGCACCTAGTCTGCTAAGCTATCTCCGCAGCCCTCTCTCATTGGGATTTTTCAAAACTCTTTCTATAGATTTCTGCTTATGGTTACTATTTCTAATTTTCTCCCTGTGTTCCTTGTAATGTTTGTCCTTGCAGACTCTCTAACATTGTCCAGTGCTGTCTACTCAGAAACACTCATTTTTCAGACAGTGATAGAATCCTGTGTAGCATAAGTATAGAATACACACAAAGTGCTCAGAAAAGCATATAGAAAAAGCCCTTTGGTAATATGCTGTAAGTATGAGCAGAGATAGCTGAACAAGTCTTAAGGACTGGTGAGGACCATGATGTTACAGTAGAGCTAAGGCTATACCTCTTAGTTTAATGTGTTCATGCTGGGAGAGGAAAACCCCAAGTTATAAAAACAAGTAGAAGACAAAACTCCCTGAAATTATTGATGTTAATGTAATAAATTTGAGTTTGAAGAAGACAAAGGACATCATGGTTAAAGTAAAAGTGCTGCACACTTTAAAAAAAAAAAAACAGGGATGCAACTAGAGACAAACCATATCTTAAGTGAAATACATCAGACCCACATGTGCAAGCATCATATTGTCTCCTTAATGTGAGAACCTGAAAGAGAAAGATGGAATCTGAGGGGTCCAATAGATACTAAGAAAAGGGAATGAACTTCTTCAAAAGAAGAGTTACTAAGTTGAGGAGAAGGACAGGAGAGGGAGTGGGGTAAAGAGATCTATCTACATATGTAATTAAATTGGTTTGGACAACTATACTACACATTTCTGCTGGCCCATGGAAAGAAGCAGGTAACGCTTAATTTGTTTTATCTCCTTTTTCAATTGTTTGTACTTTTCTCTTCTTAATTTCTTATATACTTTTTTTTCTTTCTTCTTCCAATTCTGCATGTATATATATGGTAATATGAATGACTGCTGGGAAGATAACACTATGCATTGCAATGAATACTGTAAAACTCATTACTTTGTTAAAGGAAATTTTGTATCACTTATAATATTTTCTGTTTTAATTCGAATTTGTACTCTCTTAAAATTAAAAAATAGATGGAAAGGACACAAGTGTTGGTAACTGAAAATTAAATCATTTTATAGTTAATCACAGTTATGTCAGGATTAATAATTATAAAACATGATATATCTGGCTTCTCTTCTACCTTTTGTACCACTATTAAAAAATGAGCACCCTAGCCACTTTTTTCATAATTTGTATGACTGTATTTTTTGTTTGTTTGTTTGTACTTAAGGGAAGGGACTACAGGTGTTCGGGATCTCACTACTAGATCAGACTTTGAGTGATCCTCCTGTTTACAGCCTCTCAAGAGTTGAGATTACAGGCACGTGCCATCTCTCCCATCTCAGTTGCTGTCTCAGCATGCCCTAGCGGTGAGACTGGCACAGCAGGCCCAGGGATCGAACTCCCAACCCCTGAGCCTGCTTGCAGGTGCTCTAATCCCCTGAGCTATTTGGCTAGCCCTTGCATTACTATTTAAAATTGAAAAGCTTCATAATATCCTAGAACATATGAGAATAAAGTTCTCACTCTCCCCTAAGTGTCTTAAGGGGGCTGCAATAGGCTGCCATGCCTAAAGCATCTGCCCTTCCCCGCCACACTGCTGGTGGCCTGATGGCCTGCAGGACTCAGCCCCTCTCCTGGTGCTCCGCATGCCAATGCTGGTCCTTGTGCAGAGAGTTTGTGCTTATTCTTTCACCTTGGAATTCTCGTCACCTGATTTTTTTTTAACTGAAGCTCCTGCTTATCATTTAGATTTCACCTCAATCAATGTCCTCTCATAATTAATTAGCTGAGATAATTATTACTTTATAATTTTATGTATACCTGTATTTCATGATAGAAAATAAATTCCTTGAAAGGACAAAGATCTGTGCTCTATTTATATCCCAAATAATTGCATGCAGTAGAATTACTGGTACATAAGGCACACTCATCAAATACAAGTCCAATAGTGAAAAATAAGCTGAGAATCTTCTTTATAAAAGTAAAGAAAAAATATCTTTATTCAAATAATACTTATGTATGCAGATACATATATTTTTCTTTCTGTGTGTGAAAATATTAAAAAGGGGGAAAATCGGTAAACATCAGTTCTAAATAAGAATGAATAAATCAAATGAGACACAACATCAGAAAAATGTAGGTGACCATACACATGAAATATTCAGTGTGTGAAGCCTGACTCTTCCTGTTCTTGCAAACCAAACAGTTGTAAGGAGAATAAAATAAAGAGCAGAAAGAGCTCATCCTTGATCCCATCTGGAGAGCTAGTACAAAGAGAGACCTGGAAGAAAGGGGATGAAACATGCTGGGGTCACAGAAGGAAACTGAGTTGAAAGGAGGGGGGAAAAATCTGCATTCCGAGTCATTAGGAACAGAGAAGGAAGGGAGACATTATCTGAAGACCATGTCCACCAGAGGCAAACAGGCTGAAAAAAATTGACATCTGTGAAAGTCTCATGTGCCCCAGATCTGAGGGGCAGGATGAAGATTGTTTATGTAGTACAAGAAGGTGTTGGGAGAGTGAAGGAACAGTTTCACGTAGAAACATATGCTCTCCAAAGCTACTTGAAAAATAAAGCCTGCCGTCGAGAGAGAGAAACATCTGTGGTGCACACGGGCAGACCACCAGTAGTGCAGCAAGCTAGAGGAAGAAGGGAAAGGCGTACACAAACAAGATCGGACATTGTGTCTTGTCAGGGTGACATGTAAAGGACCTAGGTCTGCATCTCATTCTCTGGTGGGTTAATGAGAACTCGGCCATCTGGGGAAATCAAGGATAAGCAAACTCACTGCTTTGGTACTTTCACAGTTCTGCAAAAATGGCAGAGCATTCTCAAATTCATTCCAGAGTAAACTTTTTTCTTCTGGAAAAAATCTTGTAGAGTACACTTTATTCATTCATATACATACTTTGAAAAAATGTATTTTAGGGCTCTTATTCTAAATCTACTGCATCAATACAAGCAACTGTTTTTTACCCAGTGATGAGAGATTTTTGGTGCATAATACTAAGTTTAAAAAAACATTACTTAACTATAGTCAATGACACTAGGAATTTGTACAGTAAGGTATCAGTCCTCATTAAATGTTAAAAATCATGAAGTTTAAAATGTTCATGTAAAACTTATAAATTTAACAATTTAAGAAAGCATAGAAATGAAGTTTCAAGTCTGCTATTCTATAACTCCATTTTAGTGGTTAAACAAAAAGGTAAAACAGAAATCAAGCAGGTGAAAACTAGCAGTAAGATTAGATATAGTTTAAGCTAGAATTTACTGAGTTATTATTTATGATAACTACAAAGGTTATCTATATAAAAATGTGTACAAAACATCTTTGTACAGAAATATGGCTGTTGGTAAACAGGTAGAATTTTCATTGAAAATACAAACTTATTTGTAAGAACTTGGGTTTCACATGAACAAGATTGAAAAAATTTAAGAGATAAATAACTTCATGCATGTGGTATCTGATACCCGCTATGTAATGCTTGAAGCTATAGGAGATGACAGAAAACATGTAGAGAACACAGACGTCTGAGGGAGGAAAGAAAACTGTTGAAATTTTAGGCACATAGTTTGCACTATTGGGGAACCTACAAAAGCTCTAAATGTACACAATAATCAAAGATTAGTACTGTGGGATAAAATAAAAAAAGTTCCAAGTACTTTTAGAGAACCAGGTAAACGTAGAGCAAGTGTGATCAAGAAAATAAAACTGA
>PVKA01031231.1:0-26500 GCA_004027165.1 Ctenomys sociabilis
TCTGCCCGGTCTCAGGGGCTGGGGGGCGGGGGCAGGCGGGATGGAGCAAGATGGCGGAGTTGGCCACGTTGTCTCTGGCCGGTCTCAGGGGCTGGGCGGGGGCGGGCGGGATGGAGCAGCAGGACTTCTTTATCCTCAGAACTTTTTCACTGCTCCCAACTGGAGTTAATCTCCATCTCCCAGGCTGCCTTCCTCATCACCAAGTGTGTTTCATTTACTCCTATCTGCTTTTCAATCAATTAAGTTGAACAGAATATCACTTGGGAAAAGCTCTCCAATGCAGTTTTGTACTACTCATGTGCATCTCTTTAGTTCTTGTGATAGAATCTGGCTGGCATTGTTACTCACCCTGGGAGTACCAATGTGCCAAAGCTATTACACGTTAAATAAATTCCCAAAGATTGGGAAACTAGTTAGTATAGCAATCACATGTGTCTTTCATTAAGTATTTTTATATACTTTGTGTAGTTTTATCCCCATTTCATCAAATTATATGGTTTTAAAATTCAACAAATAGATGTGATAGACATAGAGACAGAGATAGAGATAGAGGTAGAGATATATCTCAATAATACTACCCACTATGTGATATAAGTGAATTAGGAGATCCCCTTCCATTAAGGAATTCACCATTATATTAGATAGTGAATCAGGTTCTTTTATAGCTTTTACCTGTATTGTATTTATTCTTTTCTCTGTCAAATATTTTAATCCTTGTTATGCTTAATACTATACCAAGAAATACAAATTTAAAAAAATCAAAGCATGATAGGTACTAGCTATTAAGAATTCAAGTGCAGAGGACAGATTGTCCTTAGGTGTATCAGCAAGCCTAGTGTAACATTGAGCTTAATGTTTTTGCCTTTGGAAAGAGAATTTCTGAGTTTGATTCTGTTGTCCACCATTTGTACCTTTGTGATTCTGGAAAAGTGTGGGAAGATTACTTAGAACAGGCTTAATGCAAACTAAATGTCAATAACAATGACAGTAATAATTAAATGCTATGATTATTATTCAAATTTCAGTGCTCATCTAAACATGGAAAGATAGCTACTCACTTTTGAAATGGTTTTTCTCCATCACCTTTTCCCCTGTTCTTCTGATACTCTGATAATCTGGCTGTTGTTGCGATCTTTTGTTATGTCCTAAGTATCTACTTCCTTCCTTCCTTCCTTCCTTCCTTCCTTCCTTCCTTCCTTCCTTCCTTCCTTCCTTTCTTTCTTTCTTTCTTTCTTTCTTTCTTTCTTTCTTTCTTTCTCTTTCTCTCTCCCTCCCTCCCTCCCTCTCTCCCTTCCTTTCTTGTTTTTTTCTTTTTTCTTTTTGTATTTTTGTACAGAGTCTACAGGGTCTCGCTACACAGACCAGAATCATAGTGATTCTCCTGTTTTCAGCCTCCCAAACGCTGGGATTGCAGGCACATGCCACCATGCCCCATCTCAGTCACTATCTCAGGGAACCCTAGGAGCGGGGCAGGCAGAGCATGCCAAGGATCGAGCCTAGGTCTCTGGTCCTTCATCTGTCTAAGCAGGCTCTTTAATTCCAGTACTGAGACACACAGAGGTATAGATAGATGATAGATAGATAGATAGATAGATAGATAGATAGATAGATAGATGATAGATAGACATTATATTACATTGCACACATATGGAATTTTTTCCAACATAAAAATAAGCAGTAGATGGACTTCACTGTAGAATAAACAGAATAGAGACTACTGAGGGAAAAAGATCAGTGAACTTGACAGTAAAACAACAGAAATTATCAAGTTCCATGTCATAGAAAAAAAAGTATTTTATTATTTTTTATGTTATAAAATTTATTTGAGTAAGCATCCAAACACTTCTAGGTTGGCAAGATGATACCCAGAGTCTACTAAAAGGTGGAACAGAAATCGCATTGGGGAGAACAGCACATCAGGCGGTGGCATGGATACTAACAGAGGTGAGACCAGAGCGCGTTATCTGGAAAATACTTAAAATAGTAATTTAGGCTGGGCCTGGTGGCGCATGCCTGTAATCCCAGCACTTGGGAGGCTGAGGCAGGAAGATTATTGCGAGTTCAAGCCAGGCCTGAGCTACATAGTGAGCTTATGGCCAGCCTGAACTGCATAGTGAGACCCTGTCTCAAAAAGACCAAAAAATAAATAAATAAAATAAAATAAAATAGTAATTTAAAGCTTCATGAGGCAGTACCATCAGTGAGAAAGAAAATCAACTTCTATGTGTACCAAAAGGATGCAGGGAATTTGCATTTGTCAAGGTACATATAGAACTGTTCTGCAAGAGGGGCATTAATTATTATTAATGGCAAAGCCTGAAAATATAAAATATAATCTAAATCATTGGTGACAGAATTCAAAATTTACATGTAATAAAGACAAAGCAATAAGACTCAAGTTATGGCCTGTCAAGCATTTACTCCACGGACACTATCTATAGAAGCACCTGGCCAGTGAGTGCTCGGTGATACCTGTGCGTGCCATAGGGCTCTGTGAATACGAACTATATACAAATCTGTACACACATCTGCCAGGGCACACCTCAGCACCCCTGGGGAGCGAGGTGTGGAAAGCAGGATACCTGAGCTGTGTGGTGCCATCTACCTGGCCGAAGAGCCCTGCCCAGCATTTCGGACACCATGGTGGCCCAGCTTATGCAGCGGTTGCAGAGATAGTCCCTGAGTGGTGGAGGCATATCGTCCCACTGCAGTTCCTTTGGCATTTGCGATTTTGTTTTTCTTGTTTTTCTTCCTTCTTTTTAAAAGTCAAAAAGAGCCTTTGCCGATGGTGTGACCAAGGCCACAACCAGGACGCGGAACGTCCGCCACACTAGAAGCACATGCATGGGTGGGAAGGGTCAGCTCCTTCAAGTGGTTGTTTTATTTATTTATTTATTTTTAACTGTTTTTTTTTTTTATTTTAACCACAAAGAAAAATTATTTTAAAACAAGTAAGTAGATACTGGGGCTGGCAAGATAGCTTAATGGTCTAAAGCACCTGCTTAGACAAGTTTAGGTAAGCCGGGCATGGTGGCGCATGCCTATAATCCCAGCACTCGGGAGGCTGAGGCAGGAGGATTGTTGTGAGTTCAAGACCAGCCTGAGCTACAAAGTGAACTTAAGGCCTGCCTGAACTGCATAGTGAGACCCTGTCTCAAAAAGAAAAGAAAAAAGAAAAAAAAAAAAAGACAAGTTTAGGCAAGCACACGGACCGTGGTTCAATCCCCAGCACCACACGTGGTACCAGCCCCATCCCCAGGTTGTGCTGAGCTGACTACGATAGATAGATATATAGATATATAGATATATATATAGAGATAGATAGATAGATAGATAGATAGATAGATAGATAGATAGATAGATAGTGGATGCTGGGCTGGCCAGATAGCTCAGCAGATTAAAGAGCCTGCTTAGACAGATGAAGGACCAGAGACCTAGGCTCGATCCTTGGCATGCTCTGCCTGCCCCGCTCCTAGGGTTCCCTGAGATAGTGACTGAGATGGGGCACGGTGGCATGTGCCTGCAATTCTAGCGTTTGGGAGGCTAAAAACAGGAGAATTACTATGATTCTGATCTGTGTAGCAAGACCCTGTAGACTCTGTACAAAAATACAAAAGGAAAAAAACAAGAAAGGAAGGGAGAGAGGGAGGGAGGGAGGGAGAGAGAAAAAGAAAGAAAGAAAGAAAGAGAGAAAGAGAAAGAAAGAAAGGAAGGAAGGAAGGAAGGAAGGAAGGAAGGAAGGAAGGAAGGAAGGAAGGAAGGAAGGAAGGAAGTAGATACTTAGGACAGATAAAGCAGTAACAAAAGATCTCAATAGCAGCTAGATTATCAGAGTATCAGGACAGGGGAAAGAACCCAGGGCTTTGCAGTGGAGTGTATACTCAGCGGTTTTTTATGTCTTTTTATTTTTTATTTTGAGACAGGATTTCACTAAATTGTCCAGGCTGGGCTCAAACTAGCCATTCTCCTGCCTCAGATTCTAATTCCATATCTTCTATTTGATTCTTTATTGTAGCTTTATCTGTTGAAATGTTCTTCCTTGCATATCGAAAGTATACATACTTTGCAGAGCATTTAAAAATATTGACTAATAACTAATATTGATGTCATTTTGGGATCAACGTCTGTGAAATATCTTCTCTGTTGTAAAGTATTAAGGCTACCTGGTTCTTCATATTTATAATTTTGCATTATGTCTTGAATATTTTTAATATTATGAGAATCAGGGTCACCTAATCCTAAACAAAATAGCTTTTTTTCATTTGTTCAAGCAGGCAGTCGATTCAGTATTATTCAGCAGGGTGCTACCTGCTGTCTCTCAGGCTACAATGTCTATGTATGCTCACTTTCCAAAGCCTTTGCAGTACTATTGAAATCTGTATCATTTATGCATCATACAATGGTCATTGTGAGTACTATTGTTGGTAAGGGGGTCACCAAGTTGCTTAGTCCTAAAGGCCTCTTGAATGTAATTTAGGACCAAGATTCATAAATTCTCAGATTGGTAGTGAGCACAAGAGTTCTTAGAGAACACTGGAGTACCAATTTTATAACCCCTTCTAAAAAAGAGTCTAAATAGGGGCCATGGAGATGACTCTGTGGAATGATTGCTTCTCTGGCAAGCAAAAGGTGCTGAGTTCAATCCCTAGTTCGGCCAAAAAAAAAACAAAAAAAAAACAAGAAAGAAAAAGAAATTAAAAAATAAATAAAAGGGCTCTGAAGAATAGAGGCAGAAGGAAAAAAATCTAGTCTAAATTAGATTTCTTTCATATTCTCTGATCTCAGGTTTTTGTTTCTTGGACCAAAGAGAGAGAGAGAGAGAGAGAGAGAGAGAGAGAGAGAGAGAGAGAGAGACAGAGAGAGACAGAGAGAGACAGAGAGAGACAGAGAGAGACAGAGAGACAGAGAGAGAGAGAGAGAGAGAGAGATTTCTTGGATCTAGTTATAAGGTGGATTGTGTGCTTCCAAGACATCTATTTTCAACTCCTAGTGCAACACAGAAGAAGGAGGAGAAAGAGGAGGAAGAGGAGAAGGAGGAGCAGGAAAAGGAGGAGGAGAAGAAAATGGAGGAGGAAGAGGAGGATTAGGAGGAGGAGAAGCAGAAGAAGGAGAAGGAGAAGGAGGAGGAGGAGGAGGAAGGGAAGTTGGAGGAGAAGAAGGAGGAGAAGGAGGAGAAATGGGATCAGTGATGATGGAGCCAGGAAAGAAAAGGTCATACTGGAAGAGTTTGATTCTTTGATCTCCTTATGAAAAGGGCAGCTGTATGGGGAAGACAGAAGTCATTTACATGGTAAAGACAAAAGCATATGGGCTGCCCAAATAGCTCAGGGATTAAAGTGCCTGCTTAGGCTGACACAGTGGTCAGGCTTCTATCTCAGCAGTGACTTGTCATCCCTGCCCCAGGGGGCGCCGGCGATGGCAATTGAGATGACTGGTCAGGGTGGTGCTTCCCTGTAATCCCAGCTTTTGGGGGTGCTGAGTAGAGGTATATCACTAAAAGTCTGATCTACACAGTGAGACACTGCAGATCCTATAGACCCTGTACTAAAATACAAAAAAAAGAGAGAGTGAGGGGGAGGAAGGGAGGGAAGGAGAGAGAGAGAGAGAGAGAGAGAGAGAGAGAGAGAGAGAGAGAGAGAGAGAGAGAGAGAGAGAGAAGCTTAGAGTAGATCGTTCTGCCATGGCCTCACAAGAACACAAGGAACCAACCTTGCTGTTACTTGGCCTTGGGACATGCAGCCTGAAGCACTGGGAGACAATGTAGTACATTTATGTTGTCCAAGGCATCCTGTATGCTGCACTTGGTCATGACAGCTCTCACAGAGTAATACTCCTTTTTTTTTTTTTTTTTTTTTTTTTTTTTTTTTTTTTTTTCTCTTTTTTTTTTTTTTTTTTTTTTTTTTTTTTTTTTTTTTTTATGTGACCACTTTTTTGTACATTTTTTTTTTTTTTAAGCCATCTTTGAGTTCAGGCTGAGAAAAGCCAATGGAGGAAAAGCAAGAAAGTGATCATGTTCTGATGATATCTGATTTCTGGTTTCCTTCCTTAATTTGCCTACTGCTATTTTTTCTTTATATTCCTCAGGTAAATTTTACATAAATTCTTTTCTTTTTCATTTTTTATTTTAAAAAGGAAAGAAATCTCAAAACAAGAAGCAAAACCAAAGCCAACAATAAAGCAACAAAAATCAATAAAAATGATACAGAATTTCAAACCAAGAATAGAAAATTCACAGTGGTTGTTATATTATGTATTATTCTCATTGAATTTGTTGCTCAGATTACCAGATATCTGCATGCAAGATTGGTCAAACAAACAGTAACTCTTCATTTCAATAAACCTTAATGATTTTTTTAAATTTTGTGTAAATTCTGTCTAGTATTTTTAGTTGCACTTGGTAGGAAAGACAAGGGGAGTGTGAGGACGGATGTGGTGCTTCTGGGGGAGCTCTAGTGCTTACCTTGAGCATTACTTTGTAGCTTCCATTCAGATTCCTCAGCCTGCTAGCACAGATTCTTTATGCAACTGGCATAGCATAGACTTCTAGCCTCCATCCCTGACATTTGGGCCTTCATAGCATAGATCCATGAAAGTGGGCGTGCATGAAACTTTGTTGCAGGCTATAAAAGCTACAGTTGACCTTGTGGCAGGCATTGCTATGAGCTCTAGGTTTTCATGTGGACTCATGCAGGACTATTAGGATCCAGGACCCAGCTAGATTTTTTAGTATTTAGTGTGTGAACAGATTTCCTGAACTTGCATATGATTCTTAGATGATTCCTTATAAAATATATTTATAAAACATGTCCTGGAGGCTGGGGTTCAGTAGAATAAACACTTGCTTGGCAAGCACAAGGGCCAGAATTCAATCCCCGGTTCTGCCAAAAAAAAAGAAGTCCTATATTATATTGTTCCTCTTGAAAAAACCCCAAACCACAACAGTGCATGTATTTCCTCAGCAGACATTCATATTGCTGGCCTCTCCAACTTACTAGGGTCTCATTGAAATTCCATCTTCACTCTCAGAGCTTCATGCACTGCCCTCTCAGAGGCACACTGCTTGGCCTCCCTGAAATTCTTCTGAAATCTTAATGGATGGCTTCATAACCTCACAGTTCTTGTATCTATCTATAAAACCTGCACCATGTAGGTGAACTGAAGATTTGCTGCTAGTTCCAGCAGTAGCCAGGTCCCATGGGCCATAGCTGCAGAGGTCCGGGAGTGTCTGGGAAGTAGATGATGAAGAACAGAATTTATAAAACCCAATTCTTTTGGAAGCCCTTCTTGCACCAGGGAAGCAGAGTTTCTCTTCTCAAATGAAAGGTTTTTAATTTAGAAACCCTGAACCTATTTGAAGACTGATTATTGTCATGTCTCAAGGTATATTTCCTATTTTCTAGATGCAACATACTTGCCTTTTAATTCATCTTTTTAAAGAGTAATATTTAGAATTGAAACAGAAAGCCATACAAGAGATGCAGAATTTTACTTAACAAAGTTAATATGAATTTCAAAGTATTTGTTGTAATTCATACTGTTATCTTCCAACCAGTTATTCATATTACCAGATATATGCATGTAAAATTGGAAGAAAGAAAAAAGAAAGAAATGTCTAAGAAATCAAGAAGAGAAAAAGATAAACAATTGATAAATGGAGACAAAAATGAATTAAGTATTATCTGCTCCTTTTCATAATCAGCATAACAGTACAGTTGTCCAAACCATTCTGCTTATAAACATAGATAAATCTCTTTCCCCCACTTCCTTTCCTATTCTTCTCAACTCAATAACTCTTTCCTTTTGAATAAGTATATTCCCTTTTTCCAGTATCTATTATATCCATCAGATTCCATTTCTCTTTCATGTTCTCACACTGAGACAATGCAATGTTTGCACATGTGGGCCTGATCTATTTCATTTAAGACTATGTTCTCCAGTTGCATGCACTTAGCTACGAAAGATTCAAATTTATCCATTTTACAGCTGAATAATACTCCATTGTGTAAAAATACCACATCTTCTTTATCCACCCTTCATTTGATGGGCATCTGGATTGCTTTCAGGATTTTGCTATAACAAATTGTGCTGCTATAATCATGGGTGCACATATATTGCTGTGGTATGATGTTCCCAGTTATTCTGGAAAAATACTCAAGAGAAGAATAGCTGGCTTGAGTGGGACCGCCAAGGCTACCTTTTGAAGGAATCTCCACACTGATTTCCTTAGCAGTTGTACCAGTCTGTGCCTTCTCCAAGAGTAGAGAAGAGTTCTTTTTATCCACAGCCCCTCTAGCATTTGTTATTGCCTGAACTTTTTAAGTGTTAATTTATTTAAATTACCTATGTTTCTTTTGTTTGAGTCATTTATTTAGAGAGGTTATTTTTATGAATTTTATTGAGAAAGAAATAGCAATGAGACAATTTCAAAACAGGTTAGTAAGACAGTTACAATAATGAATACATTGCATATTGTTGTCTTTGTAGTAATTATTCAGAGTACAAGATGCAGACATGATATCTTATCTAAACACTATTAGTACAAATCTTTCTTCTCACTGAACTAAGAGAAAGTAGCTGTACATCTACCCTAATATATATATATATATATTCACTACAAAATGAACTTTAATTTCTATCCCCCTTTTTTGTTTAGTTTTGTCAGAGATGGGTAGTCCTTTGCCATTCAAATATCGTAAGTGCGTGAATTCAGCAAAGTAATCCAATATAGTACTGGAAGAGAAACTCAGAGGAAATCTTGAAACATGGCTCAATTTTTAATGTTGGCCATTCTTTCTGGGATGAGATGGAATCTCATTGCTCTTTTAATTTGCATTTCTAGAATGCCCAATGATGTTGAACATTTTTTTTCATATTTTTACTTACCATTTGTATTTCTTCCTCTAAGAAGTGTATATTAATGTCAGATGCCTATTTTTGGAATGGGTCTTTGAATATGGTGGCCTAGTTTTTAAAAATTCTTTATATGTTCTAGCTAGAAGGCCTTTGTTGGGGGAAAGTTGACTATAGTGTTTTCCCAGTGTGATTTTTTTGTTGTTGTTGTTTTTGTTTTTACTCTGTTGGAGATTTTCTTTTAAGTGCAGAAACTTTTCAAAAAAATAAGATAACATTCTTTTGGATAATTCTTTGAGGTATTTCCTGTGAAGTTTTTTGGAACTCCCTGCTTAATACTATATCTTAAGATTTCTACCTATATTTTCCTCCACAACATTTAGTGTTTCTGTTTTAATATTGAAATCTTTGTTCCATTTTAACTGTAGCTTTGTACTTGGTGATAGGCCTGGGTCTAATTTTAGCCTTTGGTATGTGGAAAACCAGTTTTTCTAGCACCATTATTTAAAAAGGCTATGTTTCTTCCAGTGAACCTGTTTGACCACTTTAAGTTAGTTGAGTATGTTTGCATTTGTGTGTACAATCTCTTCTATTCTGTTCCACAGATCCTCAAGTCTGTCTCTATGTCAGTACCATTCTGATTTGTTTTTACTTTTCTCATCTTTAAATTTAATTTTTTAAATTTTTTAGTAAGACAGTTATAATAATTAACACAATGCATATTGTTGTCTCTGTACTAGTTATTCATAGTACAAGATGCAGACATGATATCTTATCTAAACACTCAGTACAAATCTTTCTTCTCATTGGACTAAGACGAAGTAGCTGTATATCTATCCTATTTTATACTTTCTACTAAAAAATGGTCCTTAATTTATATTCACCATTTTTTGCTTAGTTTTGTCAGAGATGAGTATTCCATTACCATTCAAATACTGTAGGTATGTGAATTTAGCAAACTAATCCAATATAGTCCAGTAGTCCATAATAGTAGTGGGTTATCCACATGACTGGCAATATCAGAAGTTGTTGACTTGAGCACATTAATATAGCTTTACTTTTTATGCTTCTTGTTTATACTTTTCTGCTGGATGGTTAAGAGCAAGATAAAAGAAGATCTAGATAACAAAAAACTGTAACTTTTGTATCTGAGAAGGTCAGTCAAATCTCCTCAGGATTTACCCTGAAAGCATGTAGAGAAGTTTGTAGATCTTTTGTCAGTGTCACCATGTGGATGAGTCCTGACCATTGCTTGACTAATTTGCTCTCTGTGAAAGCCTGAGAGAATGTTTTCTCTCCATGTGACTCTCCTTAGGCACACTCTACATTGTTGATCACTTTCCTCTGTGGCCCCATAATCTCCTTGAACAGAAAATTTAACTCACCGCTGAGTTAAAAAGAAAAAAAAGTGTCATAGGACTGTCCTACAATGTTGTATACAGCTAGATCTCTAAATTTCTGTGTAAAAACATGTAATTGTTTAATTTTTTTATTTTTTCACATTGTATAGTGACTTAAAGTTTAACATATCAGTGATTGTTGGAAAATACCTATTCCACTTTATATATAAAATGTTTGATATTCAGACAAACAGGTTACACTCAGCTGTCTATGCTATAATATCATTTATCTTCTTTTCTGGAGGGTTAACAACTTAAGTTTGCAGACCAAAAATTAGAGAAAAAGAGGGGCTGCAAGGTTAGCCAACATTTTGATCCTAGCCCTTAAAGGTCAGTGAGGACTCAGGACATAAGAGAACCTATACTGTACCATGCTGATTTTATCACAATAGCTTTATAGTATAATTTTAGGTCAGGAATTGTGATACCTCCTGCCTTTCGTTTGTTTTCCAGGACTGTTTTATATATTCTGGGTTTCCTCTGGTCCAAAATGAATTTGAGCAAAATTTTCTCTAGCTCTGTTGGGTATACTAATGGTATCTCATTTGGGATTGCATTCAATCTGTATAATAATTTTGGGGATAGTTGCCATATTTTTTAATGTTAATCTTTTCAGCAATCACTCTTCTCTGCGCCAACTTTATATGTGCTTCTTTTCTAGTGAAATCAAAGCTTTATTTCTTTTTAAATTAAATTTTTATGTTTCGTTGCTGCAAATAGAATTTAGGACCTTGCACTGTCCAGGCAGGTGGTATGCCACTGAGCTATCTGAGCTTCAAAGCTTTTGTTTTTGTTTTTGTTTTTTTAGAACCAGGGATTGAACTCAGGCAGGAAAATGCTTATTCTACTGAGCTAACTCCTTAGCCCCTCAAATGCTTTCTGTATGTGCTTTTGGTCCTGTTTTTCAGTATGATACTGTCAACTACACCCATGACACAGCCTGAAGGTTGGACTGCTTTGAAATTTCTTCAACCAGTTTAACTAGTCTGTGTCTTTTAACAGCAAACTCTCACAATTCTTGGGGCAACATGTAGCATAATTTTCACCAGAGAGTGGCACTTACTGCTCTTATTCCCAATTGAATCCTGTTGAGCCTGTCTGAATTTTTATTAGTATTCTGTGGTTCAAGCAGAAATTCCCATGAACCTTTGCTTTCAGGATTCTATGGCTTCTTTAGTCACGCTCTACTAAGCTCGCCAAACCTGTGTTACAAGCCAGTTGCAAAGACTTCTAAACTGCACGGCCAGGTATAGTCCCAGCCACGACCACATTTCTCTGGTACCAAAATCGCTTTGTCAGTTTCTCCTAACAGCAGCTGACATAATTTAAAGGAGGAAGAGGCTCATTTTGGCTTGCAGGTTTGTGAGCTTCAATGCATAGCTTGCAGGCTCAAACATTAAGTGACATAATAGATTGGCCTGCAGAGAGCAAAGCTGCACATATCCTTGTAGCCAGGAAGCAGAGAGAGAAATGAGAAGCAATGTGGTAAGGTAAATATATACACCAAATGCATACTCTCAGTGACTTGCCTTTTCTGACTAGGCCCTATTACTTGGTATTCTTTTCAATAAAGATAATAAGCCGAGCACCTCACAGTGAAATTACTTTCCTAAATCTCAACCCCTGAACACATGACACTTTGGAGGACATTTCAGATCTGTTGCTTCTATGCAAATGTGATAATTTAGATCTGAAATGTTGCACCTGCCCATAGTCTCATGTGTTCAAAAGTAGAGTTTTCTGCGTCTGACTTATTTCACTTAAGATTACTTTCACACATTCTGTCCATTTTCCTGGAAATGATATCATTCCAACTCTTGTTTATGGCTAAATAATATTCCATCATACATACATAGCACCTTTCATTCATCTGTTGATAATCATCTGGACTGTATCCAGACCTTAGATTTTGTGATTTGTGCTGTTATAAATGTGGGTAATATAACACTGTAGTATGATTTTTTAAACTCATTTGAGAATATAACAGAAGAGGTAGTGCTGTAATTTTAAACTCTTTATTTTGCCTTTGTAAAAGTTAACCAAATGAAATAATAGAATACAGAATGGGTGTTTTAATTACTTTTCTTGTTTTGGGGACAAAATGCCTGAAACCCAAGGTTAGAAAAGTAAGGTTTATTTGGATTGATTTAACTTATTTAAGTGTAGAGATTTCAGGAATAATCAGCTGGCCTCAGGGCAGGGTGGCACATAAAGGGACAATTGTTCATGATGGATGAAGGCACCAAAAGCAGCAAGAACAAAGCAGGAGGAGAAGGCTTCTTGTCCCCCTTACACTGCATGCAGGCTGCCTGCCATTGGGAGGATGTAGGGCTCATAGCATTTGTTAATAGACCAGACATACAGTATATTCAATCTGCTCCAAAAAGCCTGTGCCATGAATATATAAGGCTTTGTGGGGCACAAATCCTAACAGTGGGTTAGAAAGCAATAGACAAGATTAGGAGACCTGTGAGGAGAGTCGTAGTAACAGATATGGCAAGTATTGAGATTTTGAATAAGCAGTAGTGAAGAAAGTGATGTCGACTTCAGAAGTCCCAAAGCTTGTGGCAATATACCGTATCCTCTCTTTAGTGTTAGGCGTTTCTTAAAGACATTATTTTGTTGTTGTTGGGAACCATAAACATACCAAACCTTGAAATATTTCCACAAAATTGACACGTTTGCACGAAACTGAAAAGTGAATGCAACTTGTATTGAGCAAGAGTGTAGCTAGGGAAAAATGAGTTTGCTAGGGAGCTTTGCCAGGTCTAGAAAAATATAGTATTTATTGAGTACTATTATTGCTACATTTTTGAAGAGTATAATTTGTGATATAGAATAAACTTTGATATATCCATGTTTTTCTGGCATGTTCAAGACAAATATATGATTAAAATGTGTTGGGTTTTTTTATTTCTGATTTTCTGCTTCCAGATGTGCCTGGCTACAACCTCACATTAAAATCTTTGCTAGCCCAGAATTCCTCTAAAGTTTACATTCTTATATTCATTTGCTAGGCTCTGCGAATCTTCCTAACCTCTGCTTCTCATTTAAGCTACCAACAATCCCTGTAGATTTTTTCCATGTGAACATGTCTTAAATATACTTTCTCACTTTAATTTTAAAATGGATTCTGGCTAACACCTCTCAGTACATTTTATCTCCAAATCATCACTAAAAATATTCTTAAAATACTTTTGTTTTTTTAAAGTCAGCAGCATCAAATACTACAACTGTTAAAATTATCAGACTCCAAGTTACTTTTCTGTAGTGTTAGAGATTAAATTTAGGTCCCTATGAGTGTTAGGCAAGGGCTTTGTCACTGAGCTATATTCCCAGCCAATTCACTTTTTACACAAGATCACAGATTGAAAAACTTAGAAGGAAATTTAATACAGCCTGTACACTCTTTGGGAATACATATGGTTCATCATCTGAGAAGATAATTGGTAGACTCCTGGGCCCAATTACTCGTTAAAAGCACAATTGGTGTTTTCTTTGGAGACTGTCAGGTGCTTAAGAGTTTTGCTAAAAATAGTGAATCTTCACTTGAGCTCAAAAAGCAGAACAAAGTTTGACTTTCATTTTGCACCTTTCTATTACAGTAAAATGTTGGGTCAAAGCCCTTTTCAATTTTGCATGTAGGTAAGTTAGTCATTTAGGAAGTATCTCTGTAAAAGCTGGCAAACCAGGTTGATTAGTCCTGAATGCATATGAGCTCATCTCCAATTCACAGTGGGGAGACTAAGATAAAGGATTCACAGGGACGTTTCACTATGTTGAGAAGTCTCCAACCGTTGTTCTAAAATTCTAATAATTACCTGGATTCCAGGAAAAGCAGAGCTCCACATGATGGAAACTTCCATGGCAGAGATAATTTTTCTGTGAGAACAGGGCTATCCATCAAGCCATGAGGAGTCCACAGGTAGGAAATCAGGATTGGGATAATGATCCGAAAGATCCCAGCCCAGCAGCTAGTCCCTCATTGAGTCCCTTTTTTGTGTCCCTTCTGGCTCCTGGAGCTGGAATCTATTTCTACTTTCCCTCCAATTTTCTAATTAAACCTCGTTTTACTTTTCTGTAAAGATATACCTTAGTTTTAATTTCCATTTCTACTAAAGCAAAGACTCATGCTAACCAGTAACAGTTTAAAGTTAATGACTCTGTAACGTAAAATTCATACTGGCAGGAAATAGATCCAATAGCTTTCTTTCACTAGGGATTTAATAGAACATAGTCACTGTATCTTTTTCTGCTTTTGTACTTCCTCTTAGTACATGTTTGTACTTTCTTATTCAGCATCTCATTTTGAATAGAGTACAGCCCAAGAGAACAGGGACAGTTGCTATTGTGCTCATCATGGTTTTTCTGCCTAGCAGACTCTAGAAGTAGATACTTAGCAATGTTTTATTTGTGGATTACAATCAGTTCATCCCCTAAAATAACTATGGTGAGAAAAAAAAGACAATTGGCAGTTATACATTTTATTTGAAAGGTTTAGCACTTAATGGAATGTAGAGCGAGAGACTTGTTAGCTCTTTATTTTGTGCCCTTTTACCTTCACTTGTAGTCCATTGATTCAGAGTACAACAAATCAGATAGTGGTATAGGAAAAACTCCAACCTCTGTTCAGCAGACAGGGAAAATACAAATTTTGATTTCTTTTTTGAAGATAGTATTTATGCATCACCTAAATGAACAGTGTTTTGAGACTAAGAATAGCAAACATTGAGTACAGAAATAGTGTGGAAATACCAACCAGATGTCTCATCACATTTGAAAATGAATGAAGTGCAAAATAAACAAAAAGCCTGCAACATAGCAAGTGAAAAAAGTATGCCGAACTCTCACAAGGTTTTCACACTTACGAATAATATTTTTGTAGCAAACAGAGGACAATGTTAGAAAACTAATTAATATTTCAATAAAATCAAAGAAATAATGATTACTTTAAAATAGGAGCACAAAGACTTAAGTATGGAATAGTTGAAATGCCAAGACAATAGGCTAAAAAGACAGGGCACTAAGAGGAATAAGGTAGTACTGCAAAAGAATCAATTCCAGAGCAGAATTAAAATTCCCATTGAGATAATTCACTGAGATCCAGTAAAATAGCAAACTGACATTAGTGGCTAGCAAACTTAATGAGCTCTACCAAAATGCAAAGAGAAGAGGTAAATCATTAGAGGGGAATGTGTGTATTTTGTGTACATAAAAAATGAATATATATATGTATAAATGTATATATAGATTAATAAATGGTTATTAATTTATGGATACTTAAAATTACTTTAATAGGAAAAATCTGAGACTTTGATTCTATAGTATTATGTATTTGACTTTATTCATGTGCTCTGTGATCCTAGTACACATTTAATTTTATCCTTACCTGTGATTCTACTACTCTCAACCTTCTGAGAACTCAAAGCAGAGAAAGATGTACAGTACTCAGCTTGTGGTCCTAACTTCTTACTGGCTTTTCCAACGTACTCACTTACTGGGAACTGAGCTGAGCCATTAAAGATGATGAGCAACTGAAGAAGGACTGGAGATGTGTGGACATGTACAACACAACAGTGTTTAACAGTAATCTTTACATTTGTGGTAATGTATATGAACTGAACTCTATGCTAAGTGAGATATACTAGGCACAGAAAGACACGTACTTGAAACTTAGAAATTGAAATGAGGCTTAAAAATTAGGCTGAAAACCCCAGACCGACCTGCCCAACAACTCTCCGGAGCCCCTGCTCCCAAGCCGACCCAGCCAGTGAGAATTTTTCCCACACTACTGGCACCAGATCCACATGAGCCTGGTGAAGTGAGGGTGTGGGTGAGTTTCTGCTCTCCCCAGTGGTCCCTGGACCACTGACCCAACAGAGGGGAACCACAGCTCACAGTTGTACCAGAAGACCTGCAGCAAAAAGGAACTGAACACAACAGCTAGATCCAGGCCAAGCATAACTGGATAATCTCAAACATAATAGACTGGCACAGGAATCTCACTGTATGCTATGGTCATAACAGCACCAAAGCTCTACACCAAAGTTCAGAGGTCAGTGCTGTACAAAATGACAAAGACAAGGAACAAAAAGCAATCTCAGGATTGCAGAGGACACTATCTCAGCTGAAATGAATGAATTAACACAGGCAGAAGCAAAGAAACAACAGCAGAAAGGAAAAGAGGAATTCAGACCAGAATGAATGCCTGAAATAAAAAAAAGAAATTTTTGAATAAATAGCATCACAGACCCATGAGATGGCTCAGTAGAATAAGCACTTCCCTGGGAAGTGCAAGGGTCTGAGTTCAATCCCTGGTTCCGCCAAAAAAAAAAAAAAAAAAAAAAGAATTTTTTAGGGGCCGGGGAGATAGCTCAGCAGAATAAGTGCTTCCCTGGTGAGTACAAGGGCCTGAGTTCAATCCCCGGTTCTGCCAAAAAAAAAAAAAAAAAAAAAAAAAAAAAAAAAAAAAAAAAAAAAAAAAAAAAAAAAAAAAAAAGAATACATAGCATCAGAAGTAATGAATCAAATCCGGAAACATATGGGAGAAACCCAATGCCCACACAGAACAAGTGCAGAGAACAGTATTCCAGCTTAAATCTATGAATTAACAGTGTCACAAGCAAAGAAATAACAGCAGAAAGGTAAAGAGGAACTCAAAGCAGACATTATTTCTGAAATAAAAGAAAACAATTCTTTAAAATCATAGCATTTGAAACAGAGAATTAATTCCAGAAATATATAGATGAAACCCAATTTGGAAAAAACTCTGCAGTAAAAGACTTGATAGCTACCTATAAAGAAGACACTGATAAAAAAGAAAGGAGATCAAAAATATGACAGATTCCTGGAATAAGCAATGCAGAGAAGAAATAGATTGCATGAAGAAGAGTCAAAGAGATATAGAACTTAAAATCTCAATCATGAGTCTACAAAACTATTTGAGTGATAGCAAAGACAGTTTCAGACCACAAAGACAATGGCACAGCTAGTGAAAGGGTAATAAAAGATCTCTTAAAAACAACAAAGATGCAGGAAAAATAATCCATCACCCACAAGATGATGCCAAGATGAACAACGTGAGATTAATTGGCATCAATGAGAATGAAGGAGTCAATACAAATGATATAAAAAGGACTTGGGCAGAAGTAATAGCAGAAAACTTCCCAAATATGAGGAAACAATCCAACATTCAGGTATCCGAAGCATACAGAACACAAAATAACTTTATTTGAGTTGAACCCAACTAAAAGCACACTGAGGTATATAATAGTCAAGATCCCAGAAATCCAACAGAAAAATAATATACTGAAAGCTGCTAGAGAAAAGAAGCAGATCACATTCAAAGGAAAATCCATCAGAATTACAGCTGACTTCTCAACAGAAACCATGAAGGCAAGGAGAGCATGGAACAGAGTTTTTCAAATCCTGTATGAAAACAAACTCCAGCCGACCAATATACTCTGCAAAACTGTCTTTCAAGATTGATGGAGAAGTGAAATACTTCCACAATAAACAATAACCAAAGAATTTCACGATGACAAAGCCATCCCTAGACAGGCTGCTGAAAGATATTCTACAGAGAAACCACAATGACCGGAACTCTACAAATGAGAATGGAAGGAACCCACTAAACAGGACAGACAATTAAAACAGGATAAAAAGGAGTAAACAACAGCAGGTAAATATCACGACAATCATAAGTCAGCATACTTCAATTATAACCATCAAGGTAAATGGACTCAATTCACCAATTAATAGAAATAGACTGGCACAGTGGATTAGGAAACAAAATCAAACAATATGCTATATACAAGAAACATACTTAACTCAGAAAGACATTCCTAGGCTTAAAGTCAAAAGATGGAAAACAATACTACATGCCCCATCACCTCAGAAAAAAGCAGGAGGAGCAATTCTGTTCTCAGACAGTATCAACTTCAAACCAAGAAGGATCAAATGACACAAAGAAGGCCACTATATATTGGTTAGGGGAAAAATTCAAGAGTAAGAGGTAACACTCATAAATATCTATGCACCAAACAAGGAGTACCCAACTATGTAAGACAAATCTTAATGGACATGAAAAAATCTAATATCTAAGACCACAACCTTAACAGGAGACCTCAATACCCCCTTATCTCAAAAAGATAGGTCAACCACACTAAGTTCAAAGAAGAAGCAGGACTGAACCAGAGCTTGAAACAAATAGAACTGGTGGACATGTACAGCATGTTCCATCTAAGCACAGCTGAATACACATATTTTTCAGCTTCATATGGCTCATTTTCTAAAATAGACCACATACTAGTCCATCGGTCATGCATAAGTACACACAAGAAACCAGAAATTATCCCATGCATATCATCCGACCAAAGTGCAATGAAACTGGAACTAAATGACAAAAGAAAGCAGAAAACCCCGCTAAATTCATGGAAGTTAAATAATACCCTACTCAGCAATCAATGGGTCACAGGTGAAATTAAACAATAAATTCAACACTATCTAGAATTCAATGAAATTTCAACCACAAATTACCAGAATTTATGGGATGCGATGAAAGCAGATATCAGAAGAAAAGTCATAGCTATGAACTCACACATTAAGAAAACAGAACTGGAGCAATAAAACACCCTAATGTTGCACCTCCATCATATAGAAAAGGATGATCAAACCAAACACCGAGCCCATTGACAGGAAGAAATCACAAAGATTAGAGCAGAAATTAATTCAATTGAGATGAAAAAAACAGTTCAAAGGATAAAAAGTTGGTTCATTAAAAGACTAAACAAAATCAATAAGCCCCTAGCTAAACTCATCAAGAAGAGGAAAAACAATTCAAATACAAGCAATAAGGAATAAATCGGTGAAATCACCACAGACTTAGTGGAAATTCAGAAGATTATCAATAGCTACTTTGAGAATCTTTCAGCTCACAGTATAGAAGACACAGAAGAAATAGAAAGATTCCTTGAAAGGTACAAATTTCCAAAACTGAATCAAGAAGATATATCAACTCTCAAAAATTCAATAACAGGCAACGAAATATGAAAGGTAATAAAAAGCCTGCTGAGAAAGAAAAGTCCAGGTCCTGATGGAATCACAGCTGAATTTACAAGAAATTTATAGAAGATATGATCATTCCGCTAGTCGAACACTTCAGTGAAATTGAAAAGGAAGCAGTCCTCCCAAAATCATTTTTGGAGGCAAGTATTATTATACTGGTCCCAAAACCAGGGAAAGATGCAAGCAAAAAAGAGAACTATAGACCAATCTCCCTCATGAACATAGATCCAAAAATAGCCAATAAAATCCTAGCAAACAAAATACAGCAAATCATCAAGAAGATCATATACCATGACCAGGGAGCATTCATCCCAGAGATACTAGGATGGTTCAATATTCAAAAATCTATAAGTGTAATACACTATATTAATAGACTGAAATCTAAAAATCACATGATCATCTCAATTTATGCAGAAAAAGCTTTTGACTAAGTCCAACACTCATTCATGTTCAAAATCCTACAGAAAATTGGAATAAATGGCCTCTACCCCAATTTGATAAAAGCCATCTATGACAACCCAATGTTTAATATGGAATAACTGAAATCTTTTACTCTTAGATCAGGTACAAGACAAGAATATTCACTATCACGCCTCCTATTCAATATAGTTTTGGAATTATTAGCTACAACCATTAGACAAGAAGGAGAAATAAAGGGAATAAGAATAGGTAAAGAAGAAGTTAAATTATCATTGTTTCCAGATGACATGATACTTTACTTAAAAGACCAAAAAATTCCAGCAAGAAGTGACTAGAATTAATAAAGAAATTAGGTATCATAGTTGAATACAAAGTTAGTATTCAAAAGTCAATAGTATTGCTCTACACAGATAACAAACTCTAGAGAGTTTGAGAGGGAAACACTAGAAACAATATGCTTTACAATAGCACCATGGAAAATGAAATACCTTAATATTCACTTAAGAAACTCAAAGATCTTTTCACGGAAAATTACAACACCTTAAGAAAATAAATTATAGAGGATTTCAAAAAATGGAAAGATATTCCATGCTCCTAGATAGGAAGAATCAACATCATGAAGATGGTCATACTCCCAAAATTGCTGTACAGATTTAACTCAATCCCTCAACATACCTCCCAGACCTAGAGAAATCGTTCCTAAAATTTATTTGGAACCACAAAAGACCTAGAATAGCAAAGGCAATCCTGGCCAACAAAAATAAGGCAGGAGGCATCACAATTCCTGACTTCAAATTGTACTACAAAGCCACTGTGATAAAATCAACATGGTATTGGCAAGGAAATAGACGTGAGGATCAATGGAATTGATTAGAAGATGCAGAGGCCTCTGCAAACACACTCAGCCATCTGATCTTCGACAGAAGGGCCAAGAAAGAAAGAAAGCCTCTTTACCAAATGGCGCTGATAAAACTGTCTTTCTACATGCCAAAAACTAAAACTTGACCCAGCTCTATCACCATGCACTAAGCTAAAATCAAAATGGATTAAAGATCTAAACATTAAAACAGAAACAGTAAATCTGCTAGAAGAGAAAGTAGGCATATTATTGAAGACATAGGGGTAGGCAAGGAGTTCATGAACGAACATCCATTCATACGGGAAACATTTGAAAGAATTAAAAACTGGATTCAATTATTCTTGAGAAGTTTCTGCACGTCAAAAGGAATGATCAACAAAGTGAAGAGACAACGCACAAATTTCAAAAAAATCCTAAATAATTAGCACTCAGACAAAGGTCTGCTCTATAGAACATATAAAGAACTAAGACACATTAGGGCCCTCAAATTTAAAGAACCAATCCATAAATAGGCATCTGAGATGAATACACACTTCTCAGAGGACGAGGTTAAAGAAGTGAATAAATATATGAGAAAATGCTCCATATCACTAGCCATCTGTGAAATGCAAGTTACAACACTGAGATACCATTTCACTCCAGAAAGAATGGCTATAATAAGCAAATCAACAACAAATGTTGGAGAGGTTGTGGGGAAAAGGAAACACTTCTCCACTGCTGGTGGAAATACACACTGGTGCCACCATTGTGGAGATCAGTGTGGAGACTCCTCACAAAACTAGGACGGCAAATCCCATTCAAGCTGGCTATCCCCCTACTGGGAATTTTCCCAGAGGAACTGAAAACATCATATCACAGTGATATATGTGTATCTATGTTTATAGCAGCACAATTTGTGATAGCAAAATCTTGGAAACAACCAAGATATCTGTCACATGAGAAATTGTTGAAAAAGATGTGGTATTTCTATACAGTGGAATATTACTCAGCTATAAAGAATGGATAAACTTGAATCATTTATATTGAAGTGGATGCCACTTGAACATATACTCCTAAGTGAAATAGACCAGACACACATATGCAAATATTGTATAGTCTTCCTAGTATAAGAAATAAAAGAAGAAATACAAATAGAAAGGTCTAACAACCACTGAAAATAATTTAGTATGATAGTTAAGGTAAACTGAACTGCATATGTTGCAGGGTACTAATCAGCTTCTCGTCTGCATGGTTAATAACCTAAGTTCATAGTTCAAAAATTGGAGAAATGGAAGAGTTACAAGGTCAGGCAACATTCTGGTCCTAGCCTTTCAAGATCAGTGAAGACTCAGGACACAGGAGAACCTCATGGAACTCAGTTGTGCCGAACATTTTCTGATCAAGGAGATTATAGAGCCACAGAGGAATGAGATCAATGATGTAGAGTGTGCGTAAGTAGAATCACATGGAGAGAAAACTTTTTCTCAGGCTCTGACAGAGAGCAACCTGGTCAAGCAATGGCCGTGACTCATCCACATGGCTGACACTGACACAGGATCTACAGAGTGAAGTACAGGGTTACAGGATAAACTCTGATTGGATTTGACTGCCCTCATCAGATACAAAAGGTACATTTTTTGTTATATAGGTCTTGGTTTATCTCGGTCTTAACCTTCCAGCAGAAAAGTACAAAAATGAGATATATAAAATAAGGCCATAATAATAAGCTGAGCTATAAATGGATCTAGTCAACAACTTCTTCATTTAACCCACTATTACTGTGGATTGCTAGATTGTGTTTGATTGTGTTCAGGCACTTATAATAATTGAATGACAATGGAATGCCCATCTTTGACAGGATTAAAGAAAAAAAAGGGGGGGATACAAAGGAAGAACCATTCTGTGTTTGCATAAACTATACAGCTAGGATAAATATGCAGCACTTCTGCATAATTCTATGAGAAGCAAGATCTGCACTGATAGTGTTTGGACAGGACATTCTGTCAGCTTCTTGTACTATGAACAACCACTAGGAAGATAACAAGATTGAAAGTATTATTTATTGAAACTGTACTATAATTCAGCTTTTAAAAAATAAGGTAAGTATGCAACTATATTGTCTTAATTCATTGATTAGAGACATCTGCTCTAATAGTGTTTGTAAGTAGAATATCATCTATGTACCTTGTATGACAAAAAACTGCTGCGAAAACTACATGCAATGTATTAATTATGTATCTGTCTTGCTAATTTGATTTGAAACTGTCTCATTGCTATTTGTTCTTCAATAAAATTAAAAAAAAAACAGAAAAATGAAAACAATTAGGCTGAAAACAAGAGCATCACTACAAGTCAAAGCTGTGTAGTGAGACCCTGTACCAAATGTACAAAAGAATAAAAAATAAATAAAATAAATAAATAAATAAAATCTAAGACATTACTCCAAATTTCTCATACTGAGAGAAAACCTTACACAGCTGCCCAGCCAGGAGAACAAGAACTATTTTCAGAACCAGAATTTTAACACATTTCTAAGTCTTCTGATGGGCCAAAGCCCATGTGAATCTGCAGATGTGGTTGTTCAGTCTGCTCCCTGCTGTGAATTACTCTACATTGCATGGACAGTGGCTTTCAGGCTGTGTTTTTGTTGAGAGTAACTCTAGTTCTTCTTTTTTTTTATATTTTAGGGAAGGGTTTACAGGGTGTTCAGGGTCTCACTACAAGATTGGACTCATAGTGATCTGCCTATTAACAGTCATCCAAGAGCTGGGATTACAGGCACATGCTACCACTCCGAGTCTCAATTGCCATCCTAGTTTGCCCTGGGGGTGTGGCTGGCATGGAAGGCAACAGATTGAACCCTGGACCCTGTGCCTGCTTACAGATGCTTTAATCTGCTCAGCTATTTGGCGGGCCTACACCACTTTTTTTTGACCGAATCAGGGATTGAACTCATGCCTTTGTTCTTGCCAGGGAAGTGCTCATTCCACTGAGTCATCTACCTGACCCCTCTACTTTCTAAAGCAGTAGTTTGGTCTGTTTTGAGTACAAATGGAGAAGATTTAAGTTTTGCTTTGAGCTAATTCTTTTCTATCTTTCTATTACTTTCTTTTGCAATGATAAGGTTTACCTATACTATTGTACCTTGAGGTTATGTAACTTGTTGTTAAATTGTACAGAGATTCACTGCTAATAGTTTGCTTGAAGCCTCAGAAAAGGCATTGACTTGGACTTTTGACAGATGCTAGCACTCTTGAGTCTTGGAGGAAGGGATTGTCACAATCCTGGATGTATGATGCTAGGTATGATTGTGAATTTACTGCTATTATTGCCTAGAGATCAGGTGTAGTGAATGAGATATATTTGGGTGGAATATTTAGAAGGCATAGAAGGTGTTCATTAGGATGGAAGGTCAACCTGATTAGCTTTCGGGTCTCCTTTAAGGATTGATAGAATATATTGCCCAGGGTCTCTGCATGGGTAACATAGACTCAGCCTTGTGGTCTTGTATGTCCGGTCCTTTTTATGTTCCTTACTGGAACTGCTCCTCTGTTCCAATAAATAAATAAATAAATAAAGTAATTAAATAAATAAACAAAAATAAAAGCTTTCCTCTACATGCCTGTTCTTAACTATTGTTTCTGTCAGTCACTAGAAAATGAGCCTTGTGGTTAGTTAGCAAACATTTTGCATGTCCTTATCATTGTACAGTATCAGAACCTACTTGGAATTTTAAGCTTTCGATATGAACTAGCTAAGTGAATAAAGGAATGAAACACAGTGGTTGAAGAATTCTGTAAGAAAGTGATTTCACAGTACATGAAATCTTAACCGTGAAGGAGCCTAATAATACTTGAAGGTCGGAGATCAAAGGTGTGATATAAGTCCGTATATCTAGGCCACTCCTAGGAACCTCTCACGGACCCTGTGCTGTCTCCTATAGAGCTATTCTCTGAGCCTTTTTCCTTATTTCTCATACTGAGCTTTCCTTGTTTGCCCCGTACTGAGTTTTTTATCATCCCATCCATCATGCCTGGCCTGGATGAATATTGATTCTTGACCTGGGCATTGGTTGTTGACTTTCACTTTTTTCTATTGATATCCCTGTTCTACTACTTGATGAAAAACTGGTCCTCAAAAGGAAATATACATATTCTGATGGATAGGAGGACATTGATGAAAATATTATCCACAATTGTATTTCAGCTCATGTATTAGTGAATTTTTTTCCTTCCCATATTTTCCACCCATAGATTTTACACATTTCTTGTGCTGAACAAAATATACACATACAATAGAAAAATAAATGATTTAAAATTACTATATGAGGCCTATCACACTACTCCATGTTATCTAGCTCCAGCATATAGATATTAGTGAAATTTAAGGCACAGAAAAGGCAAAAAAATGTGTTTACTCATTTCTGTCTTTTCCTACACTGTAGGAAAACTACTGTTCTTACTATCGTACACATCTTAAATACTTTGGAAAGCTCCCTCAGAATGTCTGATGCTACGAAAATCAGTATGAATTTTGTTATTTGCTGCACTTGCCATTTTTCTTCACGTCCCTTTGGTGGTGTCCTTTGACTGAACTTCTGGGGACAGGGTCACGTTGCAAGGCCAAGCACTGGTGTCTCCTGGATCTGCTGAACTCACCATTTCATCCTGCCCCAGAAATTGCTGTATTTTTCTCTGTCATTTGTTCCCTTGGATGGTTATACATTGTTTTTCTCCTTAATTTCAACTCCTTCATTCTTGAAGCCAAGAAGGTATGCATGAGAACAAGGTTGTTGGACATAGGTGAAGATTCTTGTACTGTATTTAGAATTATTATTTTTTAATATTATCCCCCATTGTTTTTTCATTGCCATGCTATAGAGGAGAACACTCCAGTACTCTTCTTCCTGCAAGCAATCTATATCCAAAAATGTCTCTTGGTCTTTTTTCTTTTATTTTACTTTTGTTTTATTGAAGTACAGATATTGATGAGACAGTTTTAACATAACTTGACAAGATAGATTTCATAAATTAATACATTGCAAACAGTTTTCCATAATATTTTGGTATCATAAACGGTGCATACATGATATTATACTTACAGACATTATTATACTGTATGTCTCTTATCAGTAAATTAAGAGACTGTAGCTGTTGCGTGTCTTATTTTTTATACCTGAATTACATCAAAGATTCAATAATTAATACTTTCCAACTTGGTATTTTCCAAGAGGTTTTCTATAGTACTAGAAGCCGACATAATATCCTGTCCAACCACCATTAGTGCAAATCTTGCCCCTCATACAATTATGTAGAAGCACAGTGTTATCAATCCCAACTGTATTGTCCATACACATACATCATGATTCTTCCATTCTATACCCCTTCCTTGCTCTACACCTGTCAGAGATGGGCACTACATTATCATTCAACTAATTTAGGTGCTTGAACTCAAAAATACAATCTAACACAGTCCAGCATTCCACAACAATAGTGAGTTATTCAAAGAAGTTGTCGACCATAGCATTTACAGCTCAACTTAATATTATGGCCCCGCGATGTATACTTCATTTTTATACTTTTCTGCTGGATGGTTAAGACCTAGATAGAGCAAGACTTATATACCAACACATGTATTTTATATTTCTTATGAGGTCAGTGAAGTCCCCTCAGGGTTTTTCTTGGAGTCCTGTACCTTACTCTGTAGATCCTTTGTCTGTGTCATCCATGTGGATGAGTCACGGCCAATGCTTGACCAGTTTGCTCTCTGTGAGAGTCTGAGAGAAAGTTTTCTCTCCCTGTGACTCTCCCCAGACACACTATAGAACTTCGATCTCTTTCCTCTGTGACTCCATAATCTCCTTGTTCAGAAAATTTGGAGCTCAACTGAGTTTCATGATGTTGCAATACAGGTTCTCCTATGTCCT
>PVKA01031232.1:0-26473 GCA_004027165.1 Ctenomys sociabilis
CACACACACACACTACTGAACCCAGGACTTTTGCGTGGATCTAATCCCCTTTCTTTCTAGCTTTATTTTGAGACAGCATGTCCATGAGCTCCCTGAGTGAGGCTTGAATTTGGAATCTCACGTTTAGCCTCTCATGGTGCTAGCATTCCAGGCAAGAGTCATAGCCAGGTGCAGACAGAAGTAGAATTCACATATTGTCTGGCCTGTTGACCTCATGCCCAGTGGTCTTCTGCTGTCCTGTCCTGTCCTCCCAGATTTCTAAGCCGCATGCTCTATCTGGTTGGCAAGTGAGCCCACAGAGCCATGGAAACTACTCCACGCTTAGCCCAGTGGCCAGCCCAAGTGTTTGACTCCTGACCTTGCCTACTCTAGATTATGCTTGCGAGGGATTTTTCTTTTGGAGACTGCATATGATAGCCCTATTATTAGTATTCCCATCATTATGATCATAATCCTTTCTATGAAGTGATTTCCATGAAATATATTTACTAAAAGAGAGGAACACTTGAGAGAAAAAATGCTAATCCATCCCCATACCGCACACACCCCAGATGGCCCTGTTATAAGTGGGAGAAGACACCACAATAATAACCCCGATTACCGTCAATGCCACGCAGTGCAGATGTGGATGCGACAAAGATGCTGGGATGCTCCTGTAGAAGTTCAGAAAATCTTCCTGTCCTTCTCACAACACAAAAGCTCGAATCCATTCACAGCATGGGTTCTGTGCTCACATTTCTATCTCCCTCTCATATCTATGCCCCAGATGGCCCCATGTTTAATGGGAGGAGAATAATAGTCACTTTGTGAGCTATTCAAGGGAAATTACAGAAGTATGGAAACGGCCCTGTGTATCTTTATTCAATTTTGTCTTATTTCCCTAGAAGCATGAGTGAAGAGAGCTGCATATTTTATCTGAGGGTACCAATTTGACTTCTGAAGGGAAGGACATCCAAAGTGAGTTCTTCTCAGACCCTTGGGTCTCAGTTGGGCTCACACACAGAGAATACAGCAAGCCTGTTTGTTGCCTGATGCTCCCTCTGCCTCCAAACACAGACAGACAGACAGAAAGCAAACACACACACACACGCACACACACACGCACACACACACACACACAAATATGCCTTCATAGCTCAGATACTTCACCACAAGTGCTTCAAAATTTGAAAAATATTTTGCAGTGTTTTCCCCCTGTGGTTTTAAATTGAACCATCTTGACTTAACTGAATACTGCTTCATTAGTGTTAATACTGCTTATCAGAATTCGCTTTGCTAGAATCTGCCTATCAGAGTCTAGCAAAACAATACTTTGATCCCTCACTAAAGTCAAGGCTCTGTCACTAAGGGAGGGAGTGTGATGCTGAGTCTACTTGCTGAGCTGAGGGGATGGGAGAAAGGGTTGGATCTTGACTCAGTGCTGGGCAGGAGTCCTCTCTGGGTAGTACCTCCTGGGAGTCCTCCCTTGCTGTGATGTTCACTGTCTCCAGAAATGTCTGCATTCCCTGGAATTCCAGGCATGGCAGCAGAGAATGGTTCTTACCGAACTCACTGAAAGTGATGTCTGAGCTAAGAACTGGAATTTGGGACTCAGGAGATCACTGGATCACCACGTTTCCAGAGTACCAGTGAGAGTGGACACAGAGATAGGAGAGTCGTAGATCCTGAACTTTGGAGTGCCTGCATCAAAGATATACTGTAAGTAGCAGAACAAGATGTTCTCACAATGCAGGATTGAATAAGAGACACTACCTGAGAGCTTTCTTTTCGAAATGCATAAGCCAGAAGTTTAAACAGTTGAGTATATTTACTAAAAGCTCACATCCAGGAGCAGTAGATCCAGGTCACAGCTGACTGTTGCCGTTCCCAGCCAAGCACTCTCTCCACTCACCATGGAGCGTGGCTCAGATACCATGCTCTTATTCCTGCCAGCAGAAACCCAAGAACCGCCATCCTGATGGCCGAAATTTGGAGCAGCAAGGTTTCTTGCTCCGTATCTGGTCAAGCTCACTGGAGTTAGCCACCAAAGCCACAGACAGGCGCCTATCGCTGACAACTGATGCTTGCTGTTTCCTTAATGAATCCCCCTGTGTGGTTTCCATCTTTCCTAAAGGGAGTGATTACTACATGCCTCATTCTCTCAACACCACTCCCTTCAGGGCAAGGAAATTTCCACTATTACATGTACATTTGAGTCAAAATAACAAAGATCCTTTTGAAAAACAAGAATGCATTACTCAAAGTTCTTTCCTTATTCAAATTCTATTCCTTCTTAATAAGGCTCATCATAGATCAGTCCTCTTCTGCACCCAACAAATAACCCTCTTTCCTCTAAGTGTGTGTGTGGTATGTAGCACGGTATCCACAATCTGTATGTGGCATTCCATCTGGTGCTTCATTATTTAAAATTGATAACATTGAAAACAAGATTTCAGAAGCCACATTTCAAATTTCTATTAGCCACAGGTGGTCAGTGATGGTCACACTGGATAAAACAAATAGAGATCATTTTCATTGTTACATAGTTATATTGAATAGTGCTGCTCTAAATGCTAAAGATAACTTGTAGAAAAAAATCATTATCTTGAAAGGTAGAATCAGAAAGTTTTTAAAGGTAAAAGGCTTTGGAAAGCACAGGGACCAATGATTCATTTTTTTTGAAATAGTCTTTTGGAAATAATCTTTTATTATACCATGTATCTTGTGTTTTTACTTTATATTTTCATTTTTAAAGAGAATAAAAAATAGTAAAAGAAATAGAAATGATATAGAATTTCACTAAACAAAATGATATGAATTCAGTAATGGTTGTTTTAGTGCATATTATTGTCTTCAAATTAGTTGCTCAGATTATCAGATGTAGGCAGGCAAAATTGGCCAAAAAATTATAAAGAAGAGAAAAAATTGACCATTCACTGGTCCTTTCAATAGCACAGCAGAAATCAATAGTGTAATTATCCAACCTAATATATATATATATATATTTTCTCCTCCTTTCTTTTCTCCTTTCCCATGTACTGAATGCTAAAATTAGACCTGTATGTCACCACACAATAAATTAAAGTCAAAATGGATCAAAGAGTTAATATTAAAACAGATACACCAAATCTACTGGAGGAGAAAGTTGGCAGAAGATGGGATAGGCAGAGAGTTCGTGAACAGAAACCAAGATGCATAGGAAGTGCTTCAAAGAATCAACAACTGGGATCTCACCTTATTGAAAATATTTTGTGCGTCAAAAGAAATCACGAACAGAGTAAAAGGGAGACCCACTATTTAGGGATAAAATTCAGTCAACTCCCCCTCAGACAAAGTACTTCTATCTAGCATATATAAAGAATTTTAAAACCCAAGGCTTCATTTTATATAAGAAAAATGTTAAAACGATTGACATTGCTAATAAGTGAATACAGATACTCTAGGAAAACTATTATGTTAAATGTACATTTATTTCTTGTATGTTCCACCCCAGCTTTAATTTGTAATATCTGCGAGAACAAAAACAACTGCTCCTCATTTCTCCATCTGCTGTAGTGTGAGATTTACCAGGGGATAATTATATAAAGGGTAAATAATCTATAAAATTATTTTATCATAGTCACCCAAAGAGTCATGTACAAATGAGAGTGCAGGAAATTTGTTTACACACTAAAGACCAAAATAATGAGGTGCTGGATCCCACACTAATGCCCATGAGTTCTCCTGAGGACACAGAATCCATAACAATGCCCCTCGTGAATCCAGCTGGAGACCTAGAACCCACGGCAACATGTCACGTAGGCCTGTTTCAAAGATCTGCACTGCGAAGACCCAAAGGTCAGTAGTGGAAGCTAGAATTTCTGTGCTAGCAGGGCACAAGATCTATACTAGAAGTCCAAGAGATCTGCCCTGGAGCCAGGAAGAGATGCTCAAAAGATGAGAATAGCCAAGTATATCAAGAAAGCCAGCATGGCAGGCCTCTCAGGAGAACAAACAGCTCCCTAACACCACCCTAATAACTTCACCTTTTCTTCTCTGGTTCTCATTTTATGTTGTTGCCATCAATCCTCAGGTAGTCTTCCCTGATCTGGCACCATGCTGACTCAGTTCATCTGGGCTTTGCAAGTTGAGCACCAGTTGTCAGTCCACCACAGCATCTAAGCTGGAAGCCACATCTAATAGATGTGAGGAGAATGAAGATCAGGACCTACCTGGACAAGCAGGTGCACATCTCCCAGACAAGGGCAAGCTCATTCCAGAGGGAAGGCACAAATCTGAGGAACTCTATGAAGACAGGGTGAATGTAAGCAAGAAGTTGCTAATGGGTTTCAAATCCTAGATGTTTTGTCAAAATAGGTCACGGAAGGTCACACTACAAGCTCCAGCCAGCAAAACTATGTCACATTTCCCTCCCTAAAAGCTGAGAGGATTCAGATGTAAACCTTGACTCATTTTTAGGAACTGAACTAGAAAACAGCAGAACTCTGACTCTAGAAGAAGCAGGGGTGATTCAGGTCACTCTCTTTATGGAGGAAGGGTCCCTTGGGATTCATTCCAGGTGCTTGGCATACTGAACAAAGAACAAGAAAAGACACACAGAGGAATACACTGTCCATGTATAGTTACGGACCGTGGAAAAGAAGTACACCCCACAGAATGAGATCAGCTCAGCAGCAGAGCCACTGCAGCCCAGAAGGGTAAAGGAAAGAATGCTTTTGTGTTTAAATTTATGTACTGACTCCCCTCCCCACACAAATAAGGCATTACCACAGGTGTCCTGTCACTCACCTTCTTCAATGCCAGATTTAAGTTGCCCTCTGGAAAGCCCTATCTGGGTTCCCCAAGATATAAATGGAGGGCTGGGAATTATGTCCTTTGGTTGTGTGTCCACATGGAAATGAACGATTGAAGACAGTATCTTCTTACTGTGTCTGCACACAGCACCATATGCAAATGAGGGACTGAGGACGTCACATCCTGACTGGCTCCCGTGTAGTGCTCTGCAGTGCTGAAGTTGCTCTGGGTCCTGGCGTTATGAACATGTCCTCAGGGTTTTCACAACCTTCCAGTTGTTTGTCTGTTCCAGTTGTTTTCCTATCCTTCATCACTTATTTCAACCCTGGGCAGAAATTAAGACCCAGGAAAAGAAACATCTTCAAAAGACCATCTTCAAAATTATCTCAGACCACCTTTAGTCTTGGGTTAATAAATAAATATCTGCAGCTGCTTCATCCCAGTTTCCCTCTGTGAAGGAGAGTGGTTGAGAGTGAGGACTGAGCGGCAGTGAATTTAGCTGGGGGTGATCAATGTCATGTGATGGTGGTGAAGTCTGGATTTGAGGCAGTCCTAGATTCCTCCTTTGGGCACAGATTTTGTATGTTTAAGGCATGTGCAAATAAGGCCTCAAGAAAAAAGTGCAAGTTTATTTTTTAAAGCCATTAAGTTTATTTTTTAAAGTCCAGGAAGAAAGCCAGATTCCATGGGATTTCCGGTCAATGTTAACTTTCCTCTTTGGCAAGCAGTCACTGTCCTGTGGTCCACACTTGGTTTGGGCAGATGGAGGTCCTGCTTCTCCCCTACCTTGTAGGCACAAGGGCATCAGAATGGACTTCTAATGACAAGGGTACATTCTCCACTGCTGTGTGTGGGGTCCCCTCCTGTGGTCTCCTCCAGAGAACCGAAGTAGTCACAGAAATTCTATCCTCTTCTCCCTGCTCCATGAAAAGCAAGATGCAGTTAAATGTTTAAATGGTAACTTAAAGCCATTTCCTGAAAGAGTTAACATACTATAACCCATCATAAAAGGAAAAAAGACCCATTTATACTCAAATTACACAGGCGTCTCTTGTCTCTATCGGGCTCAAGCGTATTTGCTCTTAAAAGCTATTTTTTCCTCCAAAACAATAGCACAGGTGCATAGCCCTTCAGAGTACAGCATGCCCGTCCTGGGAGGCAGGAAGGGGATTTCACACCTGTTTCTTCTTTTTATTTGCTCCTGGCCGGGCTATTTGTCCAATGTCAAGATCAGCATGGCCAAGTCTGCCAGGGAGAATTACCGCCTCACAGCACAACAAGCTCACTCTGGGCATGAGGACTGTGATTTTCTGGCTGAACGTCTATTCTGGGGATGTCTTTCTGTTTTATAGTCTATCTAAATGGTACTGATTAGTAATAATGATTTAGAAGAGGTTCAGTATTTACTGACCTGAGGGGCAGGCAAGGAGAGAGTGAGGAGAAAGAGAAAGGAAGATGAGCCACAGACAGAAAGGCATATCTGACCAGCAAATGGTACAAATTACTAAGGAGGGTAAAAAAAGAGGGACATTATTTTATACTCTGATAAGCTACAGGTGAGTGCCAGGAAAACAACCACATCTTTACTTCCTCCATCTCAGAAATACACGGCTGCCTGCTCAAATGTGTCCAAAGGACAGGAAAGCAACAAAGAACTTCAGCTGTGCTCAGAATATGGTGTCACCATGTGTCCTGGGCCAGGTGGGTGGGCCATGCCCATCTATGCCCCTCTGTAGCAGGGGCGAAGTACACTGAACAGGAAGTCACTCGCACCACTCGACCAGAGCCCCAGAGTCAGAAGTGAGGAGCACACGGTCCCTTCATGTGTGCTGGTGGTCACCCTCCAAAGTGTTTTCTTTATTTTGCATCTGAGTATCCCTCATAGCTTACCCTTAATTTGCTCTGATAGAGAACGGCCACATAAGGTACATTAAAAAACTTATATAAAGCTGGACATGGTGGCACACGTCTGTAATCCAAGCAGCCTAGAAAGCTTAGACAGGAGGACTGCCAGGGTCAAGGCTAGCCTGGACAACCTAACAAGATCCTGCTTCAGAATTTCAAAGATAAAAAAATAAAAAGGATTGAAGATGAAGCTCCGTCAGAAGGCCTAAAATTCAATTCCTATCACCAACAAATAGGTAAATAAAAATTGGTGTGAAATATTATGTGTTTAATAATGAATTAGACATGCAAATTTTTAAAAGTTCTTTTAGTATTAGTAGAGGACATCATTCTAGCATTTATATCTCAGATGATTCTAATATTTCTGGTAGAAAGCCTAGCATTCTGCAGTTTCACCAATTTCTGAGTCAATGCATTGAGGCCTCACCATGTTTCTAGTCAAACAAAAGGCTTGATGAAATATTTGATTTTTAAAATAATGAGTAGTGAGTTCTTGAATATGAACTTATTTTTGTAGTTTATGTTGCTTATTTAAATATTTAGAATATAGTTTTAATTACCATAAAATTTACTAAACATCCACCTGTCAGTAAAGAAACGGATTATTATTATTTTTAGATTTGTGTTCTCCTAAAAGCAAAACAGGTGTGAAAACTGCAGGTATTTATCCACCAACAAAAAATAAAGGATATCTGTGAAATGCGGAGGAAGAAGTAAACATGAATAAAATCTCAGTGCTACAAGTCATTGAGTTTCCAGGCCCAGTGAACACATAGGTCCCAAACAAAGTCTTCTTGCATTAAAGCTTGTCCTCCTTGGTCCTCAAGGACACATGTAGCCACCACTGTCTGGACTTTATTGTGGTGATCTTAGAATACCAAAACAGGAAGTCAAGTCTGCAAAGCATTTTAAGATACACAAAGTGACACCTAAAATAGCCAGCGGCATAGGAGATATCTAACTCAGTTGGGGGATGGATGGATGGCTTAGCATTCCTTAGCAAAGAGCACATTGACAGCTGTGGAGAAAACTTCAGGCTTGCAGGATGAAAAATGTAATCAGAGAACCTTCTGTATGGAGCTGCTGTTCAAAATGGGTGGGTCGCTGATAAACAGACAGGTGGATGGATGGATGGATGGATGGATGGATGGATGGATGGATGGATGGATGGATGGATGGATTCACAGACAGATGGACAGATACACAAAGTACCCACACATGACTCTCCATGACCCAAAAAGTAATGCCTCTTTAATTGTCAGCTTTTGTCATTAATAAAGACTAATGTTTGAGCATTCCTCTGATAGCTCAGCACACACCCAGGTGCTGTCCAAAAGGAGATACAAACTAATGAAGACATCAGCATTTAAATAAAACATGTTTGATCTCATTACAAACTTAAGCATGTAGACATCACATTTATCATCAATGTTGCAGAGAAAATAACTCCTTCAGAACAACTATTGCACACATGCAGTGAACCAAGGTGAGCTGTGTTGATTTGTATTTGTTATAGTGAGCACAAGGAAATGTCCTGGCTCTCTACGCATGTCAAATTTCAGTTCCATGAACTAGGTTCTCCAGCAACTCAATATTTGTATCTGACACGGGTCTAGGTCTTTTCTTCATTATCCAATTAATCTCACTGAGTAGTATTGTCTGAAGAAATAAATTTTAAAGATCATCAATGTTCAAAACTGACACTGCCTCCCATTGCTTGTAAAGTGAAGACAGAGCCCTTATTCAGAAACCCACAGCTGAGAGAGCCTTCAGGTAAAGACATTCTTCTTGCCTTTCACTCAGGCCAAGGGGCTTCTCTGTGTTTCTCCCCTTATGACATGAGGAGCTTTTATCTCTCAGCTGCAGGAGGACCACAGAGTTCTCACTGCATTTAACGCTACTCAGCATTTCCTTATGAGAGCATTCACTTACATCTTCTTTATTGTTAAATTAATGAACTTTTTTATTTTAGAATAGCTATAAATTACAGAGAAGTTGAAAACATGTACAAGGGATTACCATGTACTCTAACTCAGTTATATTAGCACTTTACACTGGCATGGTGATTTTTTGAAAATAATGATTTATATTTTATCTTTTAAAGGGAATACAAAATGGAGAAAGAAAAAGAAAAAAAAACAATAGAAATGATACAAAATTTCACTAAACAAAATAATAGGATGTCAACAAAGGTGGTTGTATTACATCATATTATCCTCAAATTAGTTGTTTAGCTTATCAAACATAAGCACAGAGAATTGGAAAGAAAAAAGAAAAAGAAAACTCTGAGTGTTAACTAACTGCTCCTTTCAATAAACAGTAGAAATCAGCAGTACAATTATCTGAGCTATCTTGTGCACACGTAAATACATCTTTTTCCCTTTTTCTTTTGTCCTTTTCCTCATCCCAGTTTTTTCCTCCCATTAAATGCATCCTTTCCCTTTCACAGTATCTATTGCACCTTTCAGATTTTAATTACTCTCTCAGGTTCTTCTCTAGTGAAACAATATGTCATTTGTGCATGCTAGTCTGGTTTATTTCACTTACCAATATTGTCTCTAGTTGCAATCATTTACTGATAAAAAAGTTTCTCTTTTTTATATCTGAGTAATACTCTATTGTGTAAAAACACCACATCTTCTTTTATCCATTCTTTAGTTGAGGATCATTTGGGTTGTTTCTAAGATCTTGCTATGACAAATTGCACTGCTATAAACATGGGTGCACATTTATCACTGTGGTATGAGGCTTTCAGTTCTTCTGGAAAAATACCCAGGAGGGGAACAGCTGGGTGGAATGCGACCTCCAATCCTAGCTCTGTGAGGAATCTTCACTCTGATTACCATAGTGTCTGTACCAGTCTGCACTCCTACCAACAGTGAAAGTTTTCTTTCCCCACAGCCCCCACAGCATTTGTTACTCACTGACTTCTTGATCACAGCCATTCTTTCCGCTGTGTGATGGAATCTCAGAGTTGTTTTAATTTACATTTCCTGAATGTCCAATGATGTTGAATATTTATTCATATATTTATTTGCCATTTGTATTTCTTCATCTGAGAAATGTATGTTCATCTCAGATGTCAATCTTTGGATTGAGTGCTTGAATTTGAGTGTCCTGGTATTTTAAAAATTCTTAATTATATATATATTCTTTGTACATCCTAGGTAATCCTTTGTCAATGGGACACACAGCTAATTTTTGCCCAATTCTTTGGCTTTTTTATTTTGTTGGTGCTTTCTTTAAGCCTCATGTGAACCTTTATTTATCAGAACTTTATTTTCATCATAGGGCTCCCTGATATTTTCTATATCGCTTAGTGTGGCCAGCACCATGGTCAGCGACAACCAATATAGAGATATTGGTGAAACATCTATTATAGATAGGGACCCAGGTAAGATCTATCTATCTATCTATCTATCTATCTATCTATCTATCTATCTATCTATCTATCTATCTATCTATCATCTATCTGTCTATCTATCTATCATCTATGTATCTATTATCTATCTATCTGTCTATCTATCCATAATCTTTTTCCATTCTTTTAATCCTTATGATAATCTTTTCAGTGTTGTTTATGACACTACAATTTCCATTTTATACATATATCAATTAAATGTCATTGGCTATTATGTAATTCCTTATTTCCCAGTCAATATTATTAGTCTTCTGATGTCTCCTGTATCATTCTGATACCATCAATGAGATCGCCATTTGTCTTGTTAGAGGTTTGCCAATTTCACTGGGCTTTCAAATAGAAAGGTAGCAACATCACTGATTTCCTATATTGGTCTTTTGTTTTTAATTCTATTAATTTTTGCTATTCACCATCTCTTTTTTTTCTGCCTGTTTCATGCTTATTTTATTCTTCTATACCTAGTTTCTTTTTGTAAAATGTGTTTGATTGTTGCAGACTTTCATTATGCAGCTGATACTCATGGTGATCCTCCTGCTTTCAGCCTCCCCAGTCATAAGACCTTAGGGATCACAGGTATACACCACTACATCAGGACTCTGGCAGGCTTAGCCTGCCCAAGGGACAGAGTCAGCATGGCATATAGTGCAAGGGTTGAACCATGGTCCCTCCACTTGCCTAAGCTTGCCTAAGCAAGAGCCTTAGTTTCCTGAGCTATCGATTGACTTGAGACTTTGCTTTCTTATAATCAAGCACTTAATAATTTGACATCCCCCTATGAAAGAGTCTTGGGTGAATCTACTCCACCTTATCAGGAGGTGAGGCCCAAATGATTGGGCTTAACAGAAATCAGGTAGTGCAGGAAAACACGCTAAGCCTGGAATCACATTGGCTTGGGTTCTGTCTGTAGTCTACTCAACAAATTGTATGCCTACGCAAAAGACTAGCCTCTGTTTCTCCATCACACTTACTACAAAACAGATACAAATTCCAGTTCCTGGTGCCTCCATGAGAATCTATAAGAGATTAAGATTGCCTAGTTTCTTACGCTGTCTTATCTTCTGTTTCCCTGATGTAGTCCTTTTGGTCATTCAACCTCTGAGGGTCGGCTGTCCCTCATCAGCACAACTCCCAACACCTTAGAGCATCTATAACCCCTGCTTACTGATCTTTACTGTTTACCTTTATTCAACATTCAAATCAACTTAGAATTTATGAAACACATACTCCATTCAGCTAAGGAATCCTCACATATGTTAAAGTTTAATGCAAAATATATCTTCTGAAGTGAGTCATTCTTATTTAAATTTTGAACAATGAGGAAAGGCAAGCCCTTGTCAAAATCATTCTCTTTTCCTTTTCCTGAGACCTGAAACTCTAGCTCAGTCTTACAGCACTTGGCTGGTATGCAGGCAGCACTGAGTTTTATCCCAAGAACCATAAATGATGAGTAAATAAAAGTAAGTTAGGGGCTGGGGAGATGGCTCAGTAGAGTAAGTGCTTCCCTGGAAAGTGCAAGGGCCTGAGTTCAATCCCCAGTTCTGTAAAAAAAAAAAAAAAAAAAAAAAAGTTAAAAATCCAAGACTGAAAGTTATGGAAGATTGACTGTAATTTATTTCTTTACCCCCAATGTACTACAGCTTTTCCTAATGCTTTATACTCCCCTCACTGAATTCCCTACCATTCATTTCCCTACCATTCATGTGCCCTGATGCCTTAAACAGCTCATCCTTGCCATAGTGACTTGGATCGGGCCATCATTTGCCCTTGTGAACTCTGTTTTGGTTTGGTCTCTTCCTCTGTTCACCCCATCTGACATCAATGTGTCAAACCCAGAATAATTGCAGGGCATGAAAGCAGGAGCATATTTAATGAAACATACCACTTCCTACTTAGGGAAATACATTTTTTTAAAAAGAAATTCCTAAAAGGGCACTGTTTTCAATTTATTAAATTAGAGAATTGTATTCATAGCTGGGCATAGAATGTTATTCTTTTACTGAGTATTACCATTTCAATTTGTAGCCAAGGGCAGATCTGCTTTTTCTACAGCAGGAAATTCATCCCTATAGTTGCTATGTGCACTGTGGGCATATCATGAAGGGATATCTTTCACTGTAATGCTTTCATAAGTAAGAAGTCTATATGCCACTTGACTCTCCTCCTGAAAGCCTCACTGAACCAAGACAAACTCAGGAATACAGAATTGCATTCTCCCATTGGCCTGTTATCTTCACATGAGACACCCATGAAGAATTTTGCCTTCTTTGAAGGCAAGTTGTCTCAAGTAAGAAAAGATGAGTAGAATGAGGCAAATCTCAGAGCTGCCTCCATTTTCAAGAGAAAGGAGACCCAGGGGTGGGGGTGGGTACTGGCACTGCAGGTACTAAAAGGAGAAGGGAAACATGGGGATCCAGACAGAAAAAGATATCCATGTGACTCTCTCCCAGTTTCTGACCCCTCAAGAACTCCATCCTTATGTCCCTAATCAGTCAAAGTGAGAAGGAATTTTCTTCCATGGCTAACCTTGGGCCTTGATAAAAAGTCCCCAGCTTGTCACCCAATTGCCAAGAGCATCTGGTCTCATCCTCCTGCTTGATTCTTTTAGGGCTGTGAGCTCTCTGGAGCCCAATGTATATTCAATGAGTTTGACAGGCTGTAGGTGGCCTGAGGATCTGCTGAATAGTGGGGCATCAAGGTGACAGTACCAGCAGCAGCATCCAGGTGTCATCTTGTGTAAGGACAGGGGGGTAAATCCAAAGATGAGTTCCTCAGAAACTGAGCCTGAGGCAGAAAATTGTATAAACACTCTGGCCTCCCAGACACAAAGGGGAAGACATGGTGCACCAACTCTGATCCTTCTGAAGGGCTCAGCCAGGTAGAGGCAGCCAGAACTGGGGCTGAAAGGAGCTTTCTTTTCCATGACAGTCCTGTCTCTATTCATCCATTGGACCTCCTGGGCCCCATGCACCATCTTTTCAGGTCTGTTGGTCATTCTCTGTGCTAAATGCTGCCCACAAACACCTGCCCATCCTCTGTGGTCCACAGCAGCAATGCACTGAAAGGATGTAGGCTGGAGGGTCTTTCTTGCTTTCATTTTCAAAGGGTCACAGATCCTAGATTCTAGGGTATCTCTGGACTTTAAGAAGTGTGCAGCTAATGGAGAAAAAAGCTTCCTGGTAATGTAACTTTTGATGAAGACTTGGGTGAGGTGTAATAGAATGGGATCCTTGCAGATGTTTCTTTGTGAATGAAACAAGTGTGGCCATGCATGTGTCACAATAAATTCTACACAGAAATACACTGGAAATTAATAGAGCATAAGAGGAAGAGTTGCCTATTATGTGATTGTGCGAGAGCACGGGGGTGGGGAAGAATTCTGAGAAGTGTTCTTTGACCAAAAGTTTAATACTGAAAATGAATTACTCAGAAAAATATGGTGGGTGGTGTTGGTTTGTATGTATGGGAAGGAAACCAATGTGTAACTGGGTATATTTTGCAGGTAGAATACAGTGTGGGGATATTTTTGTCTTGGATTTTTAAAATGTCTTTGTGTTTGCATGTGTCTGTGTCCTGGGGTTGTGATTACTGCTGTACATAAGTGAATATTTACAGGTGCAAATATGCAATGCATGTATATCCTGGTACTGAGACTTCTAGTGTGTAAATGCATGTGTTTATGTATGAAATTGTGTGTGGAGGGGTGTGAATACTGGTGTTGTTATGAGCATGTAAAGTGTTATCAATAAAAATCAGTGCCTTCCTGCCTTACTCCCTGTGCTCCTTGTTCTGGCATGTTGCCTCATAAGCACGAAGTCTTGGAGATCAGCATATGGGTTCACAATAAGCTTTAATTCTCCTTAAACCATGAAGCCTACTTCTGAAATGCTTGATTAAGAGATGGATGCTTTATATGGATAAATCATATCCCGATCCTAATGATAAAATTTGATCTGAGTTATCCTCAAATGATTTCTTGTTTTAAGACAAAAATATTCCCACACTATATTCTACCTGCAAAATATAGCCCAAAGTAAATCTTGAAGGAACTTTGATTTTCTAACTGTTCTTTGATTATCTAATTACATACTCCTCTTGTGCAACTGTGGTGATCAGTGGTAATTTGTGAAAGGACACTTGAAAATTAACAAGTAAGTTTTTTGCAGGAAATAAAATAACACGGTGGATGTTTCCCCTGTGTAACAGTTTACAAAATATTCCACAGTGTGCTTCTGAGACAAAAATACTTTGAATTGGTCTGAAGCTGACAGGCCTATGATGTGAAATTGCTCCAATTGATTTGATAAATGGCTGCCATGTTCCTTAGGAAAATATTTCTGTTGCTTAATCCACTGGTACTAAAGCTCTGTTCTAGAAAGGCACTGGGCTGGCATCACAGTACAATTCATAGAAAATTAATGCAATTTAGGGAGAAACTTAAAAGGAAAGTCATAGCAACCACATTCTAAGAAGAAGATTGACTAACCCAGCACAGACAAAAACCCCAATTAAATGCCAAATCAAGCCAGTTCTTATTTTCTTTTCCTAAGGAAAAGATTTTAGACTCAGTGATTTGCTTATTCTCAAAAACAAAATCAAAGTTTCAGAATTTGGAGCTACAAACAAAGAGCTCCAAACTTCCACCTTCTACTCAGCAGAGAGCAGTAGGAAAGGGTGTCTCTTGTTTAACCAATGCACAGGTACTATTTCCTTAGGAGTGTGTGAGGGGCAACAGCCCATGGGGTCTCCCGGTGGCTCTCTCCTATGGAATGCTACCCCACTTGTCAGCCTTACCAAAATGTCACCCACTGAAGACCTCACTCTCCAGATGTGCAGAAGAGGCCCCTGTCCAGGCCACCCATGAAAATTAGAAAGAACTGGCTTCCACAGAGGGAACCAGAAAGGTGACTGGTTTCCTTGTTTGATGTTTTGTATTTGCTTTCTAAGGAAAGGGCCATTGCTGAGTGAACAAAACAGTTACTCTGATCCCTGCCCAGACATGCAGATGTTGCCAGAGGTAGAGAGGCTGGCTATCAGGAAACACAGGGCAATGCTTTAATATAAACCATATTCTACTTGTACCTGATGAGCTACAGGTAGGCCATGATTCCCAATCAATGCACCTTAAAGGAGCAGACCTTACACCTTGGCTTACAGTTTCTGTAGATTCAGGCCATGGTCAGCTGGATGCAAAACAGAAATGACATGATGAATTCTTAGTGGAGAATGGCTGCTCACTTCGCGGTAACCAGGAAGCAGAAAGAGAAGGGAGGAGCTAAGAAGGGAGGAACCAAAGAGGGAGGAGCTAAGAAAGGAGGAGCCAAGGAGGGAGGAGCTAAGAAAGGAAGAATTAAGAAAGGAGGAGCTAAGGAGAGACCAACTAAGAAGGGAGGAGCTAAGAAAAGAGGAGCTAAGAAGAGAAGAGCTAAGGAGGAGCTTAGGGAAGAGTTATGGAGGGAGGAGCTGAGAAGACAGATGAGTTCTCTAAAGGCATGTGCCCAAGAACCATGGCTTCCAACCAGGCCCACTTCCTAACAAGCACACTCAATTAAGGACTCATCCATGGAAAAATTCCCTGATGAGTATGGAACCTCATGAGCCAATCAGCTTTTAAAAGTCCCACCTGTAATCTTGAGGCATTTGGAGGAAATTCTGTGTCTAAATTATAACTTAGTTTTCAATCCTATTCTAAATAACAGACAGTGAAATGGTTTCGTCATCTTCCTAAGATAGAGTATTCATGAATCTTGAAGCATATAACATATCCTGCCTCTGACAACACACTGTGGAGCCTCAGATTACTCCTTCTCTTTGCTGTAATCCATCTGTGGAGACAACATTTTGGAAGCCAAAGAAGACACATCAAAGGCAACACAGAACAAGAACAAATGAGGGGAGTCTGATGGCAGCTTTCACCGGTGTGTATAGGCTTCCCAGTCGTGGCCATGCCCTGGAATTGCTTGCAGATTTTCCCAGGTGAACCGCAGAGGTGTGAAAGCAGAATTTCTGAAGTCAAAAACACAATCACCAGGAATGACTTAGCTTCTCTTCAGGATTCAAATGTACAGCCATGGAACGGACTGACGGAGGGCTGAAGGCGATGTGGCGATCGCGCAGGATTTGTTACTCTCCAGTTCGTTTCTTGGTTGGATGTGACATGAAGCACTGAAAAAAACATACCTACAATGGCCTATGACTTGATATGAATTTCAGACACTATGTCACATAACTGCATTATTGATTGAGTTAAAAAACTTGACAAAATTCTTGATCTTGTTTTAAGACCAAAAAGATAGAAATGCTTGCATCTAAAAGAAAACCACGTTAGCAACACAAACTGAATGACACAAGAGGCATAACCATTTCTGTCTGTCACAATCATATTTTGGTGACATGGCATCATTTTTCCCGCCTTAAGTTTTTAAGCAAATGATACATTTTGACTAATTTTGTAAGTATCTATATTTTATTGCCTTGTTTTTATTTGTAAACTGTGCCAAAAACAATCTGTAAGCAAAAAAAAAATGACTTGCAAGCTCTGAATCTCAATATAATGGCAGTATAGTATATTTTGCATTTAGATAGTTTTCAATGCATTCACATTTTGCAGGCATAGTTAATTGTAAAGATGGCCATTGACTAAGACTGGTCAGAAATTACACCATTGCTTAATAACATTGTGCAGCTTTTAATCTGAAAGGAAAATTTCAAGAGGGGGAGCTAGTTAGCTAGTTAGCTAATTGATTAGAGTGTTATTGAAATTTCACATACAGGCACTTTCAGAGTTTAGGGAAACCCTAATAAAGTGATTTTGTCCAGTCGGTGCCTTATCCTTTTTACTCCTTCCTTCCCTGTGAATCGAGCTGATTTCTTAGTCTTTCCTGTAAGCTTAGCATGGGAGCTGATCAAGACTGGACAGCAGAAAATAATTAGAATTTTTAGAGGGAGCTACAAAAATGATTTGGCATTGCATGCTATCTCACACCACTCAAAGCCAATAAAAGAATAGTGGTTGTTTGTGAATGATATGATTGAAGCCTTGAAGCCAGTCCCTCAAAGCTGTAGGTAATTTGACAACACCTTTTTCAGGGGACATGTTTCTAATGTGACACATCTTGAGGCAGGGGCACCTAAGCCACCAAAACACAAATTCTAGGAGGCAAATACTGCAAAAGTGTTGGTTACGTTTTTCTTCTTTTCCTGTATTCTTTCTCTCCCAGCATTCCTTAGTTCACCTAACACCACTTCTTCCTCTCCTACCTGCATTACTTTTTGGGGATCAAAATGAAATGTACCTGATTTTCTATTCATCTTCTCTTTTTCTACCTTTATTAGGAAATACATTTTTCCCATGCTCAAATTTGGGCAGAAGTCTTTCTGAGATACATCAGGAAGGAAGGACCAGCTATTTTATTTTTCTTTTTTGTGGAGTCAAACCAGGGATTGAACTCAGACCCTTGTGCTTGCCAGGGAAATGTTTATCCTACTGAGCCATCTCCCTGGCCCCAGAAGGGCCAGCTCTCAAATAAAGATTCTCCACACAGATATGGCACAATGTGGATGTGTGTGTGTGTGTGTGTGTGTGAATGTGTATATACAACTGTGGTGTTAATTTACATGAAATGTCAATAGTACAGTATACTGATAATTAATAAAATGTATTTAAAGATATAATTATGTATACATACAGGATAGCTTGGAAATTTTTTTTTCTGTATTTAGGAGAAGCTCTACAGGGTTTTGCTATGTAGATCTGACTTGTAGTGATTCTCCTATTCTCAGCCTCCCAAAAGCTGACATTACAGGTTCATGCCATGATGCTCAGTCTCAAAGTCTCAGCATGCCCCATGGGTGGGTTGGCACGACAGTCCAGGGATAGAACCCTGCTTACTGCACATTGCCTAAGCACGTGCTTTGGTCTGCTGGGCTATCAAGTCAGCCCTAGCTTGGATAATTGTACTGCTGATTTCTGCTGGTCTGTTGAAAGGAGCAGTTAATGCTTAAACTTTTTCAAGGCCAGCCAACATTTTGGCTCTAGCCTTTCAAGGTCAGCGAAGACTCAGGACATAGGAGAACCTGTACTGTAACATCATGAAACTCAGTTGAGCTCCAAATTTTCTGAACAAGGAGATTATGGAGCCACAGAGGAAAGAGACTGAAGTTCTACAGTGTGCCTGGGGAAGGTCACATGGAGAAAAAACTTTCTCTCGGGCTCTCACAATGAACAAACTGGTCAAGCATTGGCTGTGACTCATCCACATGGATGACACAAAGGATCTTCAAAATAATGTACAGGACTACAAGAGAAACCCTGAGGGGACTTCACTAACCACATAAGAAACATAAAGTACATGTGTTGGTATGTAAGTCTTGCTCTATCTAGGTCTTAGCCATCCAGCAGAAAAGTGTAAAAAGGTAGTATACATCGCAGGGCCATAATATTAAGCTGAGCTGTAAATGGCTATGGTCAACAACTTCTTTGAATAACTCACTATTGTTGTGGAATGCTAGACTGTGTTGGATTGTTTTGTTGAGTTCTCCTTTTTAATTGCTTATAACTTTTAAAATTAATTTTGCATGCTTCTACCTTGTAATCTAAACAACTAATTTGAAGAAAACCTTATGCAACATAATAACCATTATTGAATTCCTATTATTTTGTTTATTGAAATTCTGTATTGTTTCTAGTGATATTTTTTTGTCTTTTTGAGACAGGGCCTCACTATGCAGTTCAGGCTGGCGTTAAACTCACTTTGTAGCTCAGGCTGGTCTCGAACTCACAACAATCCTCCTGCCTCAGCCTCCCAAGTGCTGGGATTACAGGCTTGAGCCACCACGCCTGGCTGGATGTTTCTAGTGATTTTTAAACTAATTTTTATTCTCTTTAAAAAGTAAACATGAAAAAGACAGACACTCTTCTGTACTTTCATGGGTTCTGGGTGTTTCCCCAATCCTTAGTAAGTGGAAGTTCCCTTTCCACTCTCCATTCTTCTTACCTTTTGCCCTTTGCTCCCTTTCTTTTGCCATCCCCATATCCTCTTATAGACCTAAGCAACCCAAACTTACAAAATGGACTTATTTTCTGTAATGGTTCTAAGCAGGACCACTCTCGGAGTGACTGGTGATTTTAACTCATGCAGAATTTGGGCAGAAGTACATGAGGACACAACGATGACTCCCAGCTATCCCTGCAGTGGAGAACCAGGCTGATGGTCTTAGGGCTAGAGAACTGGTATGTAGCTTTTTAGGAATCCCCTGAACTCCAGGGAGTTAACCCAAGTTTGTGCCTCTTCCAGAAAGTTGCCATGTGTGACTGATTCTTGCCAGTTATAACTGGGGAAGTGGCAGAACTCTGACCATCACAGCCTGGCTCAGACAATCTTCTGAAGATCATAGGAGGTCCCCAAGCAACTCATCAGGCAATCCAGTGGTCCTGAGCTATTTTTCATAAGACACAAAGCTGAGCATCTTATGTCCTTCCTCTGTTTCCTGCCTGTGTTAGTCTTAGAGCATGTATTGAGGACAGTCCTTCCCACTGTTATCCATCTAAAGGCTGGTTCTTATAAGAACCCAGCCTGCCACAGGGCTCCAAGTAGCATAGAATGCTGCATAGCTTCATTCTGACCTCATAGTGACAATGACAGGGGCTTGTGCAGTGGACAATCTCCTAACTGGAGGACTCTGAATCAATGTGGTACATGGAGACTGATCATTACCCTGAGAATTTACTTCAATCCACGCCACAGGCTGAGAGAAGCTGTCTCTGTGGGCAGATGGGCCACATAATGTTCTAGCAGAACAACACACAGGCTTCCTGGGATTTGGTTTGAGACTGTTTCGGCAAGACAGATTTTCTTCGGGGGCCTTAAAACCCCTCTTAGCCTCATCTGAAAGGTAGGTGGATGTAATGGCTCATGTACTGTATCAACTTGAGAAGTTTAGAAGTTCAACTGAGTAACTCAGCAGAGAGCCAGGGTCCTCACTTTGTAAGCATCCTCAGCCTGTGCAAGAGAAGGTATGGAAATGGTGTGGATGGAAAGGAACCACCCAGGGCAGAGACAGTGTAAGGGAGGAAAGAGCCTTGCTCACTCCCTTTTATTCTTGTTTCTTTTGCTGTCTTCTGCCGCCTTGAACTGCTGACCCTTTGCCACATCACCTGCTTTATAGCTAGATGACTATAATCTGAAGCCTCTATAAGCTGTGAGCTAAATAAAACATTCCTTCCTTTTGCCTCAGCAATAAAAGAAAAATAACTAATACAGTGGATGGGGAGTCAACCTCAGAGTACTCAGGACCTGTAGCCTTTGCCTCTGGTAGACTATGCTCCAAGAGAGAATTCAGAATGAAAGCAATCAGTTCCACATCCACGATGGATCTCTACAAACAGAAGAGACTCCTGATCCATTACCAAGAAAGACTTTAGAAACTAATAAGAGCCATGACTGGGGAGGCGCCTGTGGTGAGACTTGCTCAGAAGACCCAAAAGTTAGAGGACTTTGTTCTTTGTCAAAGACACACTTAGAAGCTAGAGGAAAAAAACAAAATACGTTTTGTTTCTTTCTTTCTTTCTTTTTTTTTTCTTTACTTCTCTGAACTCTCAACCTTACTTGCACAAAAGCATAATATTGCTCTCACTGGTGGATGTGACACTCAACACCCCCAAATTAAAGACTTAGTTTGGGTCACAGCTTCTGAGATTCAGTCCCTGGTCAGCTGCTCCAAGGCAGGAGCATCATGGCAGAAGGGGCTACAGGAGCAAAGCTGTGCAGTTGCTGGGGCCAGGAAATAGAGCAAGGGAGCAGCACCAGAAAGGAAGAGGAGTGACCAGATACAGACCCCAACAACGTGCCTCTGTGACCCACCTGGACACCCCCAAAGGAGTGCTCTTCCAGTCCTTGGGCAGCTCCAAGCCAATCAAGTTGATGAAATCAAGCTTAATATAATCATCAGAGTAGATAATAATATTACTCACTGAGTTCTTTGCACATATTAGTCAGTTAATATGACAATCTTTATAACCACCCAAGAAATATATACATTTTTTCCATTTTACAGATAAAACCGAGGCATAGTTTCTATGATTGTCCCAAAGCCTTACAGCCAGAAAGTGGCAACACTGCAACCTATCCCTAGATGCATTATCTGGGCTGCTTCTTCCTCTTTCAAAATTTAACAGCTCTCCGGAGTAACTTGCCTCCATAGAACGATGGTGAGGGTAGAAACAACAGACCCATATTTAAGGCCATTAGCTGAGGCTTGACACACAGAAAATGCCCAGAGAAAATGGGCATTTCTTTATTGTCAATAAATATCCCATTTGGTTTTATTTTATTTTATTTTTTGTATTTTTTAGGGAAGTGTCTACAGGGTGTTCAGGGTCTCACTGCTAGTTTGGACTCAGTGATCCACCTGTTTACACCCTCCCAAGAGCTGGGATTACAAGTGCAGGCCACCACACCGAGGCTCAGTCACCATCTCAGTGGGTCCTAGGGGTGGGGCTGCATGGCAGGCCCAAGGATCAAACTTACAGCCCCTATGCCTGCTTCCAGGTGCTTTAATCCACTGAGGTATTTGGCCAGCCCTTCCTTTTGGTTTTAGATGCATGCATTCCAGGATCGGATGGATTTCTCTTAGCCAAGTCGATCAACCTGACCTGGTGGGGGACTTTGAAAAATGAGTGAGGAGAGCACAGCTTGGATTTAGAAAACTTCAAAATCAGGAGGGCAGAGCCAAACTATTAGGGTCCCCAAGGTGGAATCATTTGAAGACTAAATCGCCCCAGAACCACTCACAGCTCCCATGAAAGCTCATAGCTGCAACTTTGTGTGTGAGTGCTCAACGTGAACCCTGGGAGGGAAAGAGACCCTGGGCCATCTGAGGCACTGAGTTTGCCATCCGAACTCCACTGGTGCAGAAAGAGAGGGCAGAAGACACCGCTGTTGTGGTGAAATCCACACCATGTCTGTTCATGACCCTGCCCAGAATACAGATATAAACCATGCAGCTATAAAACCATGAGTAAAAATACAAAACCATGAAGGTCTCTTCTTTCAACACACTGAAGAAGTGCAAAACAAGAATGATTACCCCAACCAGTATTTACTCAAGATCCATACATGAAAAGCTCGCTGTCTTGGCCAGTGTGTCTCTCTTTAAGCCTCTGTTTAGGTATATCATTTTCTATTTAAGCTCTAATTCCAATTTTTTTCTTTCTGTCTTTGACTCATAATTACTCCATGGAAAGTACCAGTTTAGAAAATGCAACATTAACTAAATGGGCTTAGGGTAGCCACAATGAGCTTGCTTGAGCTGAAGTTTGCTATTTTCTCAATGATACCCTGGGGTCTCTGGGCGAGAAGCAACAGCATTCCCAGTCTCCGGATCACTTCGGGAAGTAAATGCCAGAAAGCACAAGCCATGTAGTCCCACATCCAAATATCCATCGCTGTTTCCCAGCCTTCTCTTTTCACCACCTAATTCAACCTGGTCTTCCAAATTTTTGCTCCCAAGACAAAGAAGGTATACAATTCCCACGTGTCCTTGTAATAAGTACCAGCCATGCAGTGGGGCAGGGCAGGTGCAGCACCTTGCCTCTTCTCACTCAACAGCTCTCAGCAGAGAACAAAAGCCTGAAAAACCACCACAGGGCACCCCTGGTGACACCAATTCCACCTCAATGCTATCTCATCCATTTCACACACAAAAAAGTTAAGGTTTGGAGAAGTGAGAACTGTCATAGGTCCAAAGTGAAAAAGCACTTGGGAAGCCTCTATAAACCAAGGAAAGTCATGCAAATTCCTGATGTCCGCCCTTCCCTGTGGACCACGAGCTTTTTGTCTAGTGCATGTGGATGATGCATGCAGCCCGCTGTGGTGGCCTGGCTAAGGCCCATCAGCTTGTGCACTCAGCAGCCCAATTCTCAAGGTGGTCCCTTGCCCGTGACTTCCCACGTGATGTTCATACCATTCGTGGTTCACATGCGAAGACTTTTAGTATGGATTTTCTATCTCCTGTTGGGGGCACTTTTGAAATCACAACTGTGCCAGTAACAGCACAATCTTTTACATTAGGAGGATTTTTTATTTGCAAATTTTCATTTTATTTTTCAGTTTTTTTATTTTTTAAAGAGAATAAAACAGTAAAAACAATTAGAAACTACAGAATTTCACTTAAAAAATAATAGGAATTCAATAATGGTTTTTGTAATGCATTTTGTTGTCTTCAAATTAGTTAAGTTTTTCAGATTACCAAATATAAGCATTCAAAATTGGTAAAAAGACAAAATTAAGAGAGAAAGAACATGAAATAAAAAAAAATTAAGCATTAACTGCTCCTTTCAATAGACCATGAGAAATCAGCAGTGTAATTATCTGAGCTGTCCTATATATGTACATAAATATATTTTTTCCTTCCTTCTTTCTCTCTTTTGTGATTTTTCTTGTCCCAATTGCTCCTTTCATTTAAACATATTTTCCCTTTCACAGTACCTATTGTGCAACTTCCTATTACAAGCATGTTAAATTTCCACCAAACATCAAACCCAGAATCAATACTCTATGAAATTCTCCACACAGAGATACAGGCTCTCAGGGGGAAACAGAGTGAAATTGCATTGCTCTTCCTGAATTTCCATGCAACAAAAATCACAGTCTCTGCACACGATCTGTTTTTGACACTTGCAATAGATTTGGGAAGTATCTAAGTGGTCACCCTCTAACATCACTACAGCCATAGATTTCTTCCCACCAATGGGTCTGGGCCAAAGATGAAAAAGAAGAGCTGGAGCAACACTGCCAAAAGCTCTGGAATCAGTGTTCATCTCTTCAATTTCAAGGCTCCTCAACTATAATAACCAATTCTTTCTAAGTGGGTGATAGGCAAATGGGCTGCAGGAACTTAGAAATGACCCCTGATTAGCATATCAGTGGCTATTATTTTTGCTTGGAAACAAGTGTCACCATCATTCAGTCTTTAGAACCTCCCAACTAAGAAAGAAACATTGGGGAAGAAAAGCAAATTAGTATTTCAACTTGATTCCTGGTCCTCTAGGGACCACTAGACCGTGCCTCTCATTGTTAAGGGACTCACAGTTTCAGAAAAGGACCAAATGCTACTCACCCACTTTAAAGTGAGGAGCAGAGGTCTCCAATGTGGGAGGAAGGCTGGTTAGGAAAGTAGCACGCTTAAAAATTAAGAAATCCAGCCTGACCGACAGCTCTGCCTTGCAGCTGTAGCAAGCACCTTAGGCAGTCACTTGGTTTCTCTGTGTTTCTGTTTACAAGCATTAAAGTTTTGTTTTTCAATACCAGAGACTGAATCGAGGGCTTTCACACTGAACTACCTCCCCAGCTCTTTTTAGTATTTATTAAGTATGATTTATTACTTTAGTTAGTTTGTATTTATTTTTATTTGAGACAGGTCTTTCTAAGATAGCCAGGCTTGGTTCCAACTCGCAGTCCTCCCTCCTCAGCCTCGCAGAATGGTGACTGCACACTGATTCACCCATCTCCTGCTGGAATTGGTAACAATCACTCTTGAGAATGGCGTTATGGACAGCAAGATTGGAGATGGGGAGATAGGAAGTTAGGGGGATCTTTTCAGAATGGACAGAGAAACAAGGTATGGAGGAAGGAGGAGAGAGAAAAAGGCGAAGTACTGAAAGCAAAAAATGATGGAAATAGAACTCTTCAAAGCGGAAAGGGACCAAGGGTTGGGAGGGGCAGGAGTAAAGGGCATGGACCAGAGATGAAAAGTAAGAGTTAAAGTTTTATGTACATTTGCCAGGTTTCCACAATAAACGCAGTCATAATGGATTATACACATGTACTAATAAAGACACTGTTATTAATAAGATACATTACAAAGGTAGTCTTTAAAATGAAAAGTATTTAAATTTGGATGTGAATAAAATTATAGCAAAAATATATTTTAGTCATTTACCAAGAATTCATCTAATGTGAACAAGTGCAGATGACAGTCACATAGAATTTTATATATTACTTAGTCCTTTGACATGTTATTATAGTTATAATATAGATATATTATATCTAAAGAGTAGAAAATTAATCACACTAGGAATTATTAATATTCTTATTATCATTACTGTTCTCTGTTACATAGTGGATATCTTTCCATGTACCAGCTCTCATGCTAAATATAATCATTATGTTCTGAAACATGTATGCAACCAAAAAGACCAGTTAGATACCAACCAGAAACAAAATTTATCCAAAATTTTTATTGTGTTCAATTTAAAAAATTGTTTATTTATGTGACAATGAGAATGGTGAATCTAAAAGGTTAATGAAATAAAAGTTTGTCTTCCAAAATTGAGAAAATATACAAGCCAGGAAATCATGGCTGTCCTCTAGTCTTAGCCCTGTATGACAAATACAAATGAATCTTCATAATTTTAATATTGTAGTTTTCATAGAATTAACTAAAAAGGAGTCCACAGTCTAAGTGCAATTGGGGAGAAGCAGAACTCAGTGGCAATGTATTTGATTGAAGATGTTTCCCAGGGGTCCTAGGTGTTCAAATAATTCAGAGGAAATATCTATTTCATGAGGGCAATAGCCCCAAACTGAAGGAAACAATATCCAGTAGCACAGCTTGGGGGTTTTACAGTTAGTGTTCCTCTCAGTGTAACAAAATGCCCAATGTCAACAACTTAGAGCAGAGATTTAGTTTGACTCATCATTTTAGAGATTCAGTCCTCAATCAAAAATAGAAAGACCGTGGTAGGAAAGTGTTGGATGAATGCCATTCACCCCATGTAGCCAGAGAGGAGAGGGGAGGGGAGGGAAGAGGAATGGGAAAGGGGAGGTCTGGGGACAAGAATACACCCTTCTAGGTCCCATCCCCAGTGAGACCTTTCACCCTCTGGCTCCTCTGAAGGGACTTCACTACAACACACTTAACATTTTTGGCGGACCATTTAGATCTTGGCTGTAACAACGCATTTTCCTTTATAGAAGACTAAAAGTCTTCAGTTAGAAGTGGCATCAACCCATTTCCACAAGCATACAGCGAATCAACAATGCTGTTATAGTGATGCCTCCTAAAGAGTAGAGCATATAATCTGAGCATGCTTAGTTTTGTGCATTTATTCAATCTATAATCTGATTTCCTGATGCAATTAGAAACCTTCTCATAATGTTCCACACTCAGTGAACTGTGCCATGTTCCATTCTGCTTAATCAGTCAAATATCTGTGACCTCAGATTTTTTCTTCATTCAGTATTTGTTTGATACTTAAAATAATCCCAAATTTTCCAACCATAAGGGTGAAGACTATTGAAGACCATGAAGACCAATCAATATAAATCATGCGAACAATGGTCACGTCCTTAATCTGAATATGTTGATAGGTTTTCT